>JBBPBX010075656.1:0-17295 GCA_038048925.1 Garcialebias charrua | reverse complement strand
ATCCAAGCTACAGGTTGAAAAAAATATGGAGGAACTTTTTTTTAAAATAAAGTATTTAAAAGTGTAACACAGATTTATACAATATTAATACATAATACAGAAAGGTACATACCCCAGATACTGGTAGCATACTGGTTATTTAACCAGTATGTATATTTTGTACCAGACTATTCTATAAAATGACATGTTATCTTGTACTCAATTGGTATGTACCTGGTACCTATGCAACCTGGCTTTATAATGAAATGACTAATAACCTAGTTGCCTGGTATGTACCGAGGTCTTTGTTACAATCAAAAAAATGTGTTCAATAAAAAAACAACTGGACTTTTATTTGTAGCAGAAGACGTTTCGCCCTTCATCCAAAAGGCTTTCTCAATTCTAAGAGAAGAGACCTGTCCAGGTGTCCCTGTGATGGACTGGAGACTTGTTATTATTATAACTTGTCAGTTATTATTATTATTATTATTATTATTATTATTATTATTATTATTATTATTATTATTATTATTATTATTATTATTATTATTATTATTATTATTATTATTATATTACTTGTAAATGTGTTCCTGTGATGGACTGGAGACCTGTCCAGGTGTCCCTATGATGGACTGGAGACTTGTCCACGTGTCCCTGTGATGGACTGGTGACTTGTAAATGTGTCCCTGTGATGGACTGGAGACTTGTAAATGTGTCCCTGTGATGGACTGAGACTTGTCCAGATGTCTCTGTGTCCCCCTTCAATGTAGCCAGTCCAAAGTTGGACAGATTCTGGAAAAAGCAGCAATATCTGATCCTAATATGTCAGACACAAGTTTCCCTGTTTTTCCCAGCACTTCAAAATGTTGCTTTTCTCCTGACACAAGGAATATTGGAGAAAACACATTTAAAACATAAGGCAAAGCAGTCTGCATTCTATCATGAAATCTCAAGTGGAGTTTGCTATTTATGAGACTGAGCTGAATGCAGCACCTCAGACTGAGGAAGTCTTTATTTAGGGCCTTGTCATCAAATTTATCAGTGAACTTAAAAGGTATGTGGAGCTTTATTAGTGTTAACAAAAAATACAATTTTTCCTATTTATATAACTAGGTTGAGGAATCTTAGCAAATAAATCCTTTGCAAAATATGACTTTCTTTTGGAATATCGAGGTGAACTGATCACCAAGGAGGAATGTGAGAGGAAGCAACAGGTTTGCGATGAATCGATGAAAGTGTTTTTGTTTGAATTGTACTTTGATGTAAAAACTGTAAAAAAAACTTTGTCGAGGAAGTCTTCTTTTATAAGACTGAGCTGAACATAGCATGTAAGACTGAGGAAGTCATTCGTCCGAAACACGTCTTCAGTCTGAGGTGCTGCATTCAGCTCAGTCTTATAAATAGCACCCTCTCACAGTGGATCAACCAGTTTGCAGGTCCTCCTTGATCATGAGAGCAGCTGGTTTTGGCTGTTCAGCAAACTCGTTGATCCACTGTGAGAGGGTGCTATTTATAAGACTGAGCTGAATGCAGTACCTCAGACTGAGGAAGTATTTATTTATAAGACTGAGCTGAGTACAGCATCCAAGACTGTGGAAGTCATTTGTCCGAAAGGTTTCCTCAATCTGAGATGTTGCATTCAGCTCAGTCTTATAAATAGCACCCTCTCACAGTGGATCAACCAATTTGCTGATGACAGCCAAAACCAGCTGCTCTCATGATCAAGGAGGACCTGCAAACTGGTTGATCCACTGTGAGAGGGTGCTATTTATGAGACTAAGCTGAATGCAGCACCTCACACTGAGGAAATCTTTATTTATAATACTGAGTTGAATACATTATCTCCAGACTTGGACAAAAGACTAAACATTTCCAGTTTTTTTTTTTTGCTTTTCTTTGTGTTGTTTTTTTGAATGTCCTGAGGACCAGACTTAGCTTTTTTGATTATTCTACTAGAATTATTGAGCATTCATCAGGGTATTTTAATTTTAGTATGTGTCTTGTTCAACAAGCTTTCTAGTGTTTTATGTTTTCATGTAACAAATGTGATGCCCTGTGATAAACTTGCGAACCGTGAAAGGTGCACCCCGCCCCTTGCCCTATGATTGCTGGATATGGGCACCGGCGACCCCCGTGACCCAAAATGGAAGAAACGGGTAAAGATAATGGATGGATGTAGAAAATGGGCAATGTTTAGGCTGATGGTCCTCCTTGATCATGTGAGCAGCTGGTTTTGGCTGTCATCAGGAAGTCTTTATTTATAAGACTCAGCTGAATACAACATCTCAGACTAAGGAAGTCTTTATAAGACTGAGCTGAATACAGCATCTCAGACTGAGGATGTCTTTCGTCACTCGTAAGTTAGGGATAACCTGTACTTTACAGTGGGTTGTGGTGAACCGTGTAAAAAAAGTACAATTTTGTTTTAGAAATATGTACAAGTTTATAATGTTAATGTTTTATAATATGTAAATATGTCATCTCAGACTGAGGAACTCTTTCATCGCTCGTAAGTCGGGGATCACCTGTACTTTACAGTGGGTTGTGGTGAACCCTGTAAAAAAAGTACAATTTTGTTTTAGAAATATGTACAAGTTTGTAATGTTAATGTTTTATAATATGTAAATATGTCATCTCAGAAGTCTTTCATCGCTCATAAGTCAGGGATCACCTGTACTTTACATTGGGTTGTGATTAACCCTGCAGAAAAAGTAAAATTTTGTTTTAGAAATATGTACAAGTTTGTAATGTTAATGTTTTATAAAATGTAAATATGTCATCTCAGACTGAGGAACTCTTTCGTCGCTCGTAAGTCGGGGATCCCCTGTACTTTACATTGGGTTGTGATTAACCCTGCAGAAAAAGTAAAATTTTGTTTTAGAAATATGTACAAGTTTGTAATGTTAATGTTTTATAAAATGTAAATATGTCATCTCAGACTGAGGAACTCTTTCGTCGCTCGTAAGTCGGGGATCCCCTGTACTTTACATTAGGTTGTGATTAACCCTGCAGAAAAAGTAAAATTTTGTTTTAGAAATATGTATATAATGTTAATATGTTTTATAATAATGTAAATATGTCAACAGAATTTAAGTTTTTATTTTATTTTATTTGAAACATTTAAGTTTTATTTTATTTTAAACATTTGAAGATTTGTTAGTGAATATAAATAAAGTATGTGCCTAATTTGTTTAATAAAAGCAGTTCAAAAAACTGTTCTCCTAATGCAGTGTCCTGTCACATTTGTGTGTTTTATGTTAATTTTATGTTAAGTAGGCGGAGTTTAAATGAGACGTAATTGTCCCTTTAAAGACCCCATAATGTATGTTTGTCCTCATAAACCACATTTTTTGACGTCCTTGTAAACCACACTGGAGTCTGGGTGGTAAAACGTGCTGTGAAGCTCCTATCGGAAAGCTAAAGTGACCCAAATTTTTTTCAGAATTTTTAGAGTGCTCTGAGCTTGGTCCCAGGTCGCTAGGACCTCGGGAAGCGGTGGACCCCGTAAAACACCTTCGGGCGGGTTTGGCAAAAAAGTCTGGCTAAACCACATTGACAAACCTGTGTGTGTGTGTGTGTGTGCTTGTGTGTGAGAGGCCACTAAACTGTTACTTGTTACTTGTTTGAATAAAGGCCGGCGCAGAGCTCCGCGCTTGAGCGAGCGCGGCGCCCCGCTGTGTGAGCGCCGTGAGGTCGCCGCTGCACAAGCCCTTTGAACATTCACGCGAGCGCGCCAAGCTCCAATTTTACGAGCGCCTACGCGAAGCGTGGTGTCTGACCAATCAGCTGCACGCGGAGGGGGACTGAACTGACCCCCTCCGCTCACAGAGAACGAAGAAGAAAGCAGAGCTCTGTTGGAGCACACACGCTGCTCTATGGAGACAGGACGATGGCAAAATGGGCGTGGACAAATACAGAAGGGGAGTGAACAAATACAGATCTCGCGAGAGCAAATACATGCCTAGAGGGAGCAAATTACTCTCGTGCGAGCGCAAATCAGCCCTGCGCGCGCAATGGGGATGAGCGCGAGCGTAGAAAAGAGATCCAAGCGCGCGCACGTGCGCTCGGAGGACAACTACTTGCTCTCGCGTGCAAAATGTATCTACTGACAGACTCTCCCTCTCGCTCACGGTTCAGACTTTTGGCAGCCGGTGGGAGGATCCAGACCACGACACATGATTGGCTGCAGTCTTCCTGTCCTCTGTGATTGGGTGTAACACTTCCTGAACCTGAAAATGTAAAATACTGTAAATAGATACCTCTGGACTATTGAGAATGAACTTTCTTGTTAAATAAATAGATTTATCTAAATATACTTCAAGTACATTGTTATAAAATATATTTTGTTGCACTTTATGAAGTACTATTTTTTGCTAAATATAAAATACATTTCAATCAAATATATTTCTAAAAGGAATCTTCATATAAATTTTTTAACTGCACGTTTCATTCAACCTTTATTTATGCATCTCATTGAGCCTCGAGGACTCATTTACAAGAGAGACCTGGCTACAAACAAAGAATGATGACAACAGTGACAACAATAGACAGTTAAAAGAGGCATACAGATTTTTTTTAACAAATTAAAATAAGATGGCGAACTTACAGCCATTGCTTTTGGAGGTGAGAGAAAAGATTGATGACTCAAGAGGTGAAATTTATACATTAACAGACAGGCTTTCTCTCTGCAAAAACGTTTTCCTAACTATTATTCATTCAACCTTTATTTAGTCAGGTAAATCTTATTGAGCTTCGAGGGCTCATTTACGAAAGCGACCTGCTACAAACTAAAGAATGATGAACATCAATGATACAAATATATTACAATAAACAAAAGGAAAGAAAAAGTTGCAAAAACATTACAAGGTAGATGTACAAAAAAATATCAAAGACAGGAACATATCTGCATTGGTTTTTGCCAGGATTCCAACAGATTCTGAAAACCATCCAGAGAGGTCAGGGCCGAGAGCTTCAATATATAACTACAGTACAGTACTGTATATATAATATATAACTATAACTGCTGCTACCCCACAATGCACTGCCAACTCAAAATTCTCCTTCAAAATAAAATACCGATAGATCAAAACTGTGGACGTTTTCTTTTTTCTTCATTTTCAAACTAAATTATTAAGACATTTCCAACTTCCAGAACAGTAGTAATACCCAAAAGATGAACTTGTGTTATAGAATATTTTCTGTACAGACATTATCCCACTGCTTTATTCACATGAGAGTAACAGGGGACCTAAAATCAAAACAAACTAGTTCTAATCTGACAATGTTGCAGTGTTCAAATATTATGTACCGGTATATTAATACAATGTGTGTGTGTATCATGTATATACTGTACAGTATAACATACACACATGTATTTGTATTATTTAATGACAGATTTGTTATGTACATGATTTTTTAACTTTTCATAAAATGGCTCAACATAAATACAGTATCTTGTGTTCAACTATGTTTGTTTTTGCAAACAAACCTTATATATATATATATATATATATATATATATATATATATATGTATATATATATATATATATAATATATATATATATATATATATATATAGTATATATATATATATATATATATATATATATATATATATATAATTTTGATTTAAAATTGATTTGACCCAAAAGATGAAATACTTTGTGAAGGATGCAACAAAGCTGCACCCTTGGACCCCCGCCTCCCTCCACCTGAAGTTCAGGCTGAATGGTAAGTCTCATACAGCATCAGTCCTAAATTAGATCCTGCTGTTTCTTGTTCCATCACCCAAACAATTTTCTGCTTCCCACAACTGAAGACAAATAACTCAAATCTTCACATAGATTGATAAATATGTCAGGTTTTAAATTGTCCGCTATTAAAGAGACCTGAGCCCTCTGCCTCACACTACGTCACAGATGGTGCATTCGTGTGTAATCGGATTTCCCATGAATAAACACGGTGCAAAGTTTAAAATCAATCTTAAATCAAAATTAAATATATTTATAAGTTTGTTTGCAAAAACGAACATAGTTGAATGATAAAAGATATTTATGTTGGGCAATTTTATGCATAGTTACAAAATCATGTCACAACACCTTTAATCTGCACAAACATTTTTAATCAGGGCTCAAAATGTTTATCTGTGAAAGAAATGTGCAAGGAAATAAACTAGTATCACTCTACAGGCACATTTTGTGAGAGGGCACTTCACAAAGACACAGTCAGGCCGTGTGAGACTGAAGGAGGTTCCAACCATCGCCCAGAACCAAATGAGAAGTCCAGCAGAACTTCCACTGACCAGTGATCACACACATTGTTCTAAAGTTCCTGTTTTTACTTTTCCACATTCACCTTATAATCTAGCTGTTTTTGCCATCTTATTTTAATTTGTTAAAAAAATCTGTATGCCTCTTTTAACTGTCTATTGTTGTCACTGTTGTCATCATTCTTTGTTTGTAGCCAGGTCTCTCTTGTAAATGAGTCCTCGAGGCTCAATGAGATGCATAAATAAAGGTTGAATGAAACGTGCAGTTAAAAAGTTTATATGAAGATTCCTTTTAGAAATATATTTGATTGAAATGTATTTTATATTTAGCAAAAAATAGTACTTCATAAAGTGCAACAAAATATATTTTATAACAATGTACTTGAAGTATATTTAGATAAATCTATTTATTTAACAAGAAAGTTCATTCTCAATAGTCCAGAGGTATCTATTTACAGTATTTTACATTTTCAGGTTCAGGAAGTGTTACACCCAATCACAGAGGACAGGAAGACTGCAGCCAATCATGTGTCGTGGTCTGGATCCTCCCACTGGCTGCCAAAAGTCTGAACCGTGAGCGAGAGGGAGAGTCTGTCAGTAGATACATTTTGCACGCGAGAGCAAGTAGTTGTCCTCCGAGCGCACGTGCGCGCGCTTGGATCTCTTTTCTACGCTCGCGCTCATCCCCATTGCGCGCGCAGGGCTGATTTGCGCTCGCACGAGAGTAATTTGCTCCCTCTAGGCATGTATTTGCTCTCGCGAGATCTGTATTTGTTCACGCCCCTTCTGTATTTGTCCACGCCCATTTTGCCATCGTCCTGTCTCCATACTGCTCACGCTGTGCTCTGCTGTGAACCCCCCATGCGCAGCGCGCGCGCGTGGCGCGGGACTCGGTCCAGCGCGGAGCTCTGCACCGGGCTTTAGCCAACAGGCAATTTTGAGCACACCTGGTCGGCCTGCAAAGCACATATCTTGTGCAAACACATTCAAATCATTTATTGGCCTTTGCTGGTATTGGTATCTTGTGCCAACATAATAAAATATTTTATAGGCTTTAGTTGCTAAGCACGTACATTGTGCAAACCCATTCAAATCTTTTACTGGCTTTAGCTGGTTTGCTCATACATTGCGCAAACACAATCCGAGCTTTTACTGGCTTGGTACAAAATTAATGCCTCATTCATGTCACTGAACCTCATTACACACCAATGCTTACACAGAACTTCACCAGATTATCTAAAGGACATTCTTGCACCCTATTCATCCACCCGGTCTCTACGATCACAGAACAGTAATCTCCTTCACATTCCACGAACCAAATTAAGGACCATGGGAGACCGGGCATTCTGTGTGGCTGCCCCCCGCCTATGGAACTCCCTCCCTGACTATCTGAGAGCTCCACAGTCACTGGTTGACTTTTAAAAAGGCTTAAAGACTTTTCTTTTTAAGCAAACCTACTCTGCCTCCACATGGTTTTATTTTTGATCTTAGTTGATATTATCATTATTTTTAATTGATTTTATTATTGAGTTTTGTTGTTTTATCATTGATTTTACTTGATTTTATCACTTGTTTTTATTTGATTTTTGATTTTAATTGCACTTTGTAGCACTTTGAGATTTTTGTTAATGAAAAGTGCGTTACAAATTAAATTCATTATTATTATTATTATTACTGAGCTCGTCTGGCTTATGATTAGTTTGGCTTGCAACACACTCTAATATCTTGCTGGTGTTACAAGGCCTAATATATATTTTAACAGTCTGATTTTATAATAAAACTGCCCATCTTATCGACAATGTCCTGATCAAAAATAACATCAAGATTTTTAACATTAGTACTGGTGGTCAGATTAATGCCATCGAATGAGAGAAAAGACTGAAAAATTAATTCCTAACATGCTCAGGTCCAAAAACCAAAACCTCAGTCTTGTCTAAAAAAGCTAACTCTGGTCCTCTGGACATTCAATAAAAAGAAAAGAAAAAAGAAAAAAAGAAAAAAGTAGAAATGTTTCGTCCTTCGTCCAAAAGACTTTTTCAGCCTGAGGTGCTCAGCTCAGTTTAGAGGCTTTTTCCACGGCGCGTATTTTGAGTGAAACTGCAGCTTTCTCTCTACGGTTCTACTGATCGTTTACACGACACCACTGGCCCCCCTCTTTGAATCCGGAGGTTTCTGAATCCAACTTCCAGAGTGGAGGTTTTTCACTGACCCCCCAGTTGATAACATAAACATCTCCCGCTGAGCTTTTGTTTGAACCACACGCGCGTCTGTCCGCGCACACGTACGTACGTACGCGCGGACAGACGGCATTTCTAACAACAATGGCGGCAGACACGCATTGCTTTTTGAACTACGACTGATGGAATATATTTTAAATCTCATATTTAATTAATCTTAATTAATAAATTGGCAGCACGGTGGCACAACTGGTAGAGCTGCCTCTCAGCGAGCAGGTCCCCGGTTCAAATCCCGGTCCGGGGGCCTTTCTGGGTGGAGTTTGCATGTTCTCTTCGTGCATGCGTGCTCCGGTTTCCTCCCACAGACCAAAAACATGCATGTTAGACTGATTGGTAACTCTTAAATTGACCCTGGGTGTGAGTGAAACAGGTCCCTCTTGTTAATGAGTCCACGTGGCTCAACGAGGCTAGCCTGTATAAATAAAGGGTGAATGAATCTACACCTGAATGTAGCTGCATCTGTTTTGGAAGATACAGTCTGATCCAGTTCTAATATCACTGTTTATTGAACAAGGCAGGCGGATATTTCACACATCGCACTACACTATAACATATGTGCTAAACGATAACAGTTTAACAATAATAAACTATATTTATGGTAGCATGGGAGATAGATAAAGTTATCTGCGCTAAATGAAGCTACCTGGACTCAAGTTACGTGATTTAAACGATGAGTAACATGTTGCGTGTTACTAAAGCTGAAAATGAAGAAACCAGGTTTATTTTGTATTTATGTATTCAACACCACAAACTATATGTAACAAACACTGAGAATTAAATTGAACACTATTAAAAACCCGTTAACTGAACTGTAACTACATTAATGAACTGGACTCTGCTGTGTTTTCATCCTGGATACTGGTCCCATCAGAACCGGTCCGCCTGGTGGAAGGACAGCTTCTCGACCTCACAGGAAAAAAATACAAATAAAAACTCAGTTGGTTGTTGTGTGATCAAAGTAAACACAAGCAAACATTATTAAGAACGTTGATTTAGCTGCTGTAAATCAGCTGATTATCACAGACTAAAGTCAGACATCATCCTCGTCGACTCGGTTCTGGCCACTCAGCGTCTGGTGTGCAGCTTGTTAGATGAAGCGGGTCCCACTTTGTGTCAAATCTGTCGACTCTTATCCAAAATTCAGCTTTAACTTGTTGTTAAGTTGTTGTTAGCGGAACTTTTAGCCCCAGAAGAAAGCAGACTGAGGCAGCACGCATGCGCATTAGGTGACGGTACAAAATTCATAGCGCCATCTAATGACCCGGCATGGTAACTACAGCAGATTCATGAGGGCGGGGGTATTCCTTCGGACGCATGTTAACACAGAATTCGTCCGTGTCAACGCAGATCTTTTCCTCTAATTAACATAAAAAAACCTATGTTCCCCCCACCGTGTCCGTGTAAACAGGGCTTTATAAATAGCACCCTCTCACATTGGATCAACCAGTTTGCTGCTGACAGCCAAAACCAACTGCTCACGTGATCAAGGAGGACCATCAGCCTAACGATGGATAGTTATGTGACCTAAGGTACAGTTTTTGTCATATGTGGAGGGCCTTAAGCCCTGCTTTACACAGATAGTTAGTAAAAATCAACAGAGGCACAGCTGCAAATTAGATACAGTTTATTAAAAATAGTCACAATTTAAAACATTTAAAAAATGACCACACTAGAAGTGGGAGATGTCTAAGAATCTTAACACTAAAAAATAGTTAAAATCCTTCCAGAAACTTAATAAAAATAAATCAAAACTGAAACAGTAGCAGGCCAGCCTACACACAAAGAGATCAGGTTAAACAAACATTAACCAGCCCGACAGTCATAAGGAACGGCCCGTACCTTCTCTAACGTGAAACCAGTAAACTGCGCTCTGCACGCCACTCTCTAGCAGTTTGTCACCTACAACAGTCAGTGGATGAGTCAGATGTAAATTCTAAATCCACCTCATGATAAATGTCAGACATACCTCTGCACGAGTCATCAGCATCAGCCTGGAATCTGATCTCTGCGATCAACCTACTTTTAAAGGGGACCACATATTGCTTTTTAAAATTTTTATGGTATTTCTTTGGGGTTAAAAAACAGTGTTCATTCAATTTAATACACAAAATAATTCTTAGATAATCAATTATACCCTTTTTAATTCTGCCATTTTTAACTTTCGTTTTGAACGACCGGTTTATGATGAGGAGGTCTTGTGGCACGCCCTTCAAAGATCTGCTCACATTAACTCCGCCCTCCAAAGGCAGACGAGGAAGTTACTGCACGTTTCTTTTGCCTCCTTCTGACTCTCCCTCCCTCTGACTCTCCCTCCCTCTGACTCTCCCTCCCTCTGACTCTCCCTCCCTCTGACTCTCCCTCCTTCTGCCTGTGGCGCAGCTGTAGGGGAGCAAAGCACACACACACACAAGCACAGCAGCACAGCGGGGGCTTTTTTATCTGCGTCCCTCCGAGGAGCACGTGCGGGCCGGCACACACACACATACACACACACACTCACAGCGGGCTTTCTTTTTATCAACACTACCTGACGCTCTGATGGAATTAAATAGGAGCTCCAAGTGATCTTGGCTCAGGCTGAACCTGTATGTGAGGACACACACACACGCGCACACACGGGTTTGGTTGCGTTAAGTAGTCTGTCCTGCTAATGACACATAAACCAACACACACACACACACACACAGAAACATGCGCATCTGTTCCCATCTGAAAACTATCAATTTTAAATCCATTATCTGCGCCACGAGGGTCAGAGAGTTAGCTGGCTAGACTCTGTGACATTTTTAGCCATGAAATCAGGAAAAACAACCGTCAACTCTTTTATACTGGAGTGGGTTGAGCCGCACCAGGGGTTGCTAGGTGAGGGGGCTGGACTCAGGTTCGAGGTGGGTTGTCCTCGCGCCTGTGACGTAACAGGCGCGATGATTTCAAAACGAAACCTATCTTATCACAGTTAAATAAATCTACTTAGAGTAAATAAACCACTGGGTGCATTTTTTTGGCCTTAGGACTGTTTTTTTATGGAGTAAATACCCAAAGTTGAGTAAAAAAAACATTAAAAAGTGAATTTTGAATATGTGGTCCCCTTTAAATGTAAATGCTGATTACCTGTCTCCCTAACAGACCAGCTGCACTCTATCACGGCATCTTCCTTATATGGGCAAGAGGAAGTGTGCAGCACTGCACTTCAGGGACAAGCTGCCCCGGCTACAGTCAGCACCCTGATGGTTGTTTGCTATTCACAGAGGGCTGAGTGATACTAGCAATAACAGCATTGTAAGAGGGGGACAGTTGAACCCGGAGGCCTCCACCTCTGTTTAATGATGGACGGTTTCTTTTCACAAAGATGGCCTCCTTTACTCCTCTCTCAAACCATTGTTCCTCTCTATCAAGGATGTGAACATCTTCATCCCTGAAAGAGTGACCTCTGACCTGGAGATGAGTGTAGACCACAGAGTCCTGACCTGATGATGTTGATCTTCTGTGCTGGTCCATCCTTTTGGCCAGTGGCTGTTTAGTTTCCCCGATGTAAGACTGATCACCCTCCTGACACTGAACAACATACACAATATTACTCTGTTTGTGCCGGGGGACTGGATCTTTGGGATGAACCAGTCTTTAATGTATTTTGGGGTTTAAAAGCCACTGGGACGTTGTGTTTAGAGAATAAACGTCTCAATGTCTCTGAAACTCCTGCAACATCTGGAATGACCACTGGTCTGGGTCTGGGTTCCTTCTTTTCACCTGATGGCTGCTGGAGTCCTGTTTGGGTTTCTTCTTTCAGGAAGGCCCAGTTAGGATATCCACATTTCTCTAGAGCCTGTTTTGTGTGTGATTTCTCTTCTGTCTGGCTGCTGAGTTAGTGGGGACGCTGTCTGCTCTGTGGTACAGAGTCCTGATGACTCCTAACTTGTGCTCCAGAGGGTGATGGGAGTCAAACTGTAAATACTGGTCTGTGTGGGTGGGTTTGCGGTACACCTCAGTTTGCAAATTTCCTCTATCAGAAACTGAGACCTCACAGTCCAAGAAAGCCAACCTGCCATTTCTTACATCTTCTCGTGTGAACTTGATATATTTATCCACAGAGTTGATGTGATCAGTGAAATGTTGGACTTCCTGAGATTTAATTTTAACCCAGGTGTCGTCAACATACCTGAACCAATGACTTGGTGGTCTCCCTGAAAAGGATGTCAAGGCTCTCTTTTCTACCTCCTCCATGTACAGGTTGGCAACAATAGGAGAAACTGGAGACCCCATAGCACACCCATGTTTCTGACTATAATATTGCTCCCCATATGTGAAGTAGGTTGACTGCAGGCACAGTTTCAAGAGTTGACACAGTTGTTCTATGGAAAGTGTGCTCCTGCTGTTCAGAGTGGTGTCTGATTTTAACCTTAAACAGACCACCTCTACTGCCTCATCAACAGGAATGCACGTAAAGAGTGGGTTTCGGCTCTCTGCAAAGCAGGTCGCTTCTCTTTTTGCTCCTCTCCTCCCTAAGTTTTTCCTCCTCCCTGCTTTTGCATTTTGTCTCGTCTGTAACTCTTCAGCGCTCACTCGAACCAATTTGAAATGGATTTAATTACGTGGGCTGTTTCCTCCATTGATAAAAAAATTTCCACGAAGCGCACCGGGCCAGGAGAAGCGGCTTGCCCCTTCTACATGCATGCGGTGGGATACATTATGGACTCGTGGAACGAGTGGAAGCCAATGTGTCTGACCGTTCTTTCTGTCGAAGACGTGGAAGATTTGTGGATTATTTGGATATTGGTGGCAGCTACTCTGTTTTTTGGCGTTGGCGGAGGTTTCTGCTACTGGAAGCTGAGGAAGGCTACCGCGGCGATCAACGCGCTGGCGAGACTTCCTGCTCAGCAAGATTCTTTGATCCGGGCTATGACCTCAACGTCCCAGCGGTTGTACGAGCTGAACCGCACGATGGGAGAAGCGGTGGACAGCCGCGGACCTGCAGTGCGTTTTGGGACTCGTTTACAGCCGTCCGGGCTCAATCAGGGCACAGATGGGGATTTGTAGCTCGGAACCTCACATGATTCGGCGATTTGGACCTGAACAGCACCTGGACTTGGAAGGCTGCAGACAAAAGTACACTGTAGCCTGCCCTGAAAATAAATAAAGTGACTAATCTAATCGGGACTCTGAGCGACCTTGAAAAGAAGGCTGTTTGCAAAACTTCTCCTGGAGTCGAAAGCTGTTGAGAACTCGCTGCCCTCCTCCCAGAGGTCTCTGTGTGTGCGTTCGGATGGAGCCGAGCTGAGCCATCTGCAAGACTGTGCTTATCTGAAATGATTACTCACGGACTAAATCTCCCTGCTTGTCGTCATCATGCAACATGTCTTGTCTTTATTCGTGCTAAAGCTGGTAGTTTTTTGGACTTTATCATAGAGTGTCCTAAGACAAAATGTGATAGATTCTTTTTTGAATACCATGATTACCCGACTGTATGTTCCTTTTTCCATATCTGATTGTTGGCGGCGTGGTTTTATACTGCTGCGGCTTCCGTGCGTACGTCCCTCTTAGGATGGTGCGTGCGCCAATTGCAAAACATTGTACCTTGGTGCAAATATGCCAATAAAGATATATTCTATTCTATTCTATTCCATGTGACATCAAAAGAGACCATTGTTTCATCAGTCTTCATGATGACATCCCTCATCTTATCCAAAAAGTCCATGGTGTTCTCTATGTGGTGTTCTGAGCTGCCAACTAAAGGGATTAGTACAGACTCCAGATATTTGGAAACATTGTAAGTGACCGAGTTAATCATGCTAACAATTGGTCTTAAAGGTACACCTTGTTTGTGGATTTTGGGTAAACCATACAGACTTGGCGTGGCCTCCCCTGGGTACAGTCTGTGGTACAGAATACTGTCAATAGCCTTGTCCTGCTTCAAAATTTTCAGGCAATCTATCAACTTCTTCTTGTAACCACTTCCTGGATCTCTTTTCAGCGGTTCATAAGTGGTTACGTCACTAAGGAGTGACATAACTTTCTCATGATAGTCTTTCTGGTTCAAAATCACTGTGCACCTTCCTTTGTCTGCTGGGAGAATTATGATGTTTTTGTCTTTGCTAAGAGTGGTGAGTGCATCCCTCTCTTCTCTACTGATGATGGAAGGAACATTTTAAACAGCATCCCCACCAGGGTTCTATTTATAAGACTGAGCTGAATACAGCACCTCAGACTGAGGAAGTCTTTTGGACGAAAGACGAAACGTTTCTACTTATTTATTTATTTATTTTTTGAATGACCAGAGGACCAGACTTAGCTTTTTTAGATTTTTCTACCTGGATTATTGAGCAAGCATCAGGGTACTCACACAGTCTTGTCTGTGTTAAAAAGCAAAAAAATTAGGGTCATCCAGGTTTTTATGTCTTTAAGACATGTTTGTAGTCTTAAGTAGCTGATTGGATTCATTGTATAACTAGGTATCATCAGTAAAATAATGAATATTTAACCTGTATTGTCTAAAAACTGTACCTAATGGACGCATTGTTTCTTGTTTTTCATAACAGCAGAGAACGAGTGCGAACACACTCGACAGTCAAAGCTGGTTCTAATCCAAAAGGACAACAACAACAACCGTTGTCACCTTGGAACCACCAGTGAGGAATATGAAAACTATGACGAGCTGGTTGCTAAGTCACTCCTGAACCTCGGTAAAATTGCAGAGGATGCCTCATACCCAGCCCTGACTGAGTCTGAGCTAAACAGTGACTCTTCGAACAGCGCTGACGAGGACGAGGAGGAGGAGGAGGAGGACAGGAAAGAAGAACTATGTGTGGACCTAAACAGTGATGTAGTCCGTGAGACTGTGGACTCCCTGAAACTCCTGGCTCAGGGTCATGGTGTCATACTGCCAGAAGATGGATACCCTGACAACACCACAATGAACGATGGTGTCCCCACCAGTGGGTGGGGTCAGGAGGTCAGATGTTTAGCAGCAGATGACAGGGAGGAGGTGTGTCTCAGCAGTCTGGAGTGTCTGAGGAACCAGTGCTTTGATCTGGCCCAAAAACTGAATGAGTCACAGTCATCTGACTGGCCCATTCTGCATGGTATCAACCCCCAACAGGTGGACCCACAGGTGCTGCAACACCTGAACAGGTAGGTCCTGTCACCTGAGTCCTCTGTGCTCCACACAGCATTTTCATATTCAGTCATTTTCATCTGCACGTAATTCAATAACAGAAACCTAACAGAACCACAGTTCTCCAAAGCTGATGACAGAACCCTTTGAAATACAGAAAACTTCGATCAGTAGCTATTCTTCTTTTTCTTTCTTTCCTCTTGTCCTGTTTGGCATTGTGGCACTCAGAATTATTGTCTGAGTGTCGAGGTGATACCCAACAGATTTACTTTCACAAGCAGAGCATTGTATCTGGTAAAATCAAAAAAGGCGTTCAATACAGGATCAACTGGACTTTATTTGTTGCAGAAAACGTTTCGACTTCTGTCCAGAAGTCTTTTTCAATTCTGAATGGAAGCTGTGAGAACGAGAAGTTTTATACAGGCTTACAAGTCACGCACCAACATATGAAATTGGAAACTGAAATAACACCACAAATTAACTAACATGCCCATTCTATTTAAATTGACAAAACGACACATCCCAGCTTAACAAAAGGGGGTTTGTAACACATACATGTAAATTGAAAGATCACACCTTAACAGTAGGAGGTTCCCTTGAGGTCTCTGTTAGAAGACACAAAACTGTATGTAAATTGACAAACAACACCTCCCAAACAACAACAGAGGCTACTCAGAGAACTTTGTTAGTCTAATTTACAGACAAGGCATCCCTGCTCCCATCCGGTGTAAAACGTTTCGGAATCAAATCCAAAACTGAGTTATAAGTCTTAGACAGTTGAAATCTCAGACCTCCTCCTCTGTTAAGAGAAGGTTTTTCTCTCTTAACATACACAGCTTCCTTTACCCCCCTCTCAAACCATCTGTGTTCTCGGTCCAAAATTTGAACATTCTGGTCCTCAAAGGAGTGTCCCTTGTCCGTGAGGTGGAGGTGAACAGCTGAGTTTTGTCCAGAGGAGGTTGCTCTCCTATGTTGAGACATTCTTTTGTGGATAGGTTGTTTCGTTTCTCCAATGTAACGGTCTGAGCAGTCTGATTTCATCATGTCCTGGATGACTGAGAATCTTCACCAGCACATTGTATCTGGTCTTTATGGTCCAATTGATGTATAAATAAAACTTTATTAGAATTTACTTTGGGTTTGTTTAAGATGCAATGGACACAGGGATGAAAAGACAGAAGAAAATAAAGTTAGAAAATTGAGAGAAGGTGCAAAAGAGAAAAGAGAAAGAATGAGATAGGAGTAGAGAGAGAGAGAGAGGTATAAAGAGAACACACATGAACATCATTGAAGTCTGCCTCTAGACCTGCGGAGAGAAAAAAAGACAAAACAGAGAAACCACAACAACAAAACAACATATACAGTATATTGATATTTATGACATCATTAAAAAGTATTTTATATGGTACATGGTGATACAAGATGTATTTAGTGGTCACCACAACCCAACTGAGTGTGTATCTGATAAACACCTGGATCTAAACACCTGGATCTAAACACCTGGATCTAAACACGTGGATCTAAACACGTGGATCTAAACACCTGGATCTAAACACCTGGATCTAAACACCTGGATCTAAACACCTGGATCTAAACACCTGGATCTAAACACCTGTGTGAGCAGCTTGTCACTATAAGATTTCTCCACAAGAATGTTCAATGGTGGATGTGGGGACACACTGACCTGCCCCCACAGGACAC
>JBBPBX010075654.1:0-17296 GCA_038048925.1 Garcialebias charrua | reverse complement strand
TTTCTAACAGGTCATCGATGATCTCTCTGATAGGTTCATGTGCTGCCAGAGGAATTTTGTACTGTCTGACGAATGCAGGTGGAGCATCGGGCGGGGTTGGGATACTCACTGTGTGGAGCGTGGTCAACCCACAATCCATCGAGTCAGTTGAGAATGATTTCTCATACTTTAAAAGAACTTTGCGAAGTTTGTCCCTTTCTTCATCAGTTTTCAGGGCGTCGGCTTGAGCGACCACCTGTTCAATCTGTGAAGCAATTGAGAGGGGTTCTTGTTCTTTGGGGAGCTCCATTGAGTCCCTTTCAGTGTCGTGAAACCTGTCTACAGGTAGGGCACTATAAGTTTGAGGACCTAGACTGTCTCCTTGGTTGAAACTGAACCGGTTGACTGTGTCATGGTCGGAATCATTGGGGGAGAAGAGAGCTATGGCCTGTGTTGGTTTTGTGAACAAGACTTGCCCCGTGTGTTGACTAGGGATCAAGTTTCCTGGGAGTCTTCCCAGGAATGGAATGCTTAGTTCAAAATCATGAAAATCAGTGGAGATCAACCATCCAAGCTGTGTGTTTTTTGGGATCAGTACCTCTTCTGTGCCTGTGTTGCATACAGCAACAGACGTGGTCCTGTTATCTAGGGTCACATGGCATGTACCCTCCATGGACAGCCCTAAGTTGAAAAACATAGGAGATGGTTGAAAGTATGCCTGTTTTTTGCTTATAGCCTGTCCTTTCACAATGTGAATCGACACCAGGTTGTTCACAACCTGCGGTGGTACTGCTGTGTTATGGCTATTGGCAACCTGGCAGACCTCAGGGATGGTCTGTCCCGCTTTAAGGTTCTCTGTGGTCAGCACAGGAGAATCCTTTGTGGCTGCGTTTAGTGACCACAGTACATTGTTGTCGGTGTCCACTCGGACACCTAATCTTACCAAAATGTCAGAGCCTATGTAGGTTGCATGTGGTAAGTTCGGGACCACGAGGAACGGGTGGGCCAGTTCTCGTTGGTTCCAATTCAGTTTCAGGTAAACAACTCCTCTTGCGGTCATTACCATCCTACTGTCGGGATCTAATGGAAAACAGAAAGTTTGTCTGATCCGTTTTAGATCCACATGCTTTTGAACCAAGGTTTCATAGAAAGCTCGGCTGATCGCCGACCTCTCTGACCATGGGGACAGTACAGCATCTGCAGTGTGGGATCCGTGGATTTCCACACCTTTCACTACCTGTGGTAGGTAGTGTTCAGTGAGTGCTGAATGTTTCAGCTCGCAGAGGAGGCTCTCTTGTTGGTCCCGAGTTGGGTCCAACTGTGTGGTCTCTGCTGTCTCACCTGTATTTGGAGGTTCACTTACCGGGCACGTGCTCTTGAATGAGGAGTCCCTTGTGCCTTCCGCGGTACCTGCTGTTAGACAGCCAGTGTCACCTTGTGGAGGCATATCTATTGGCAGTGGGTTGCTCACAGTGGCCCACATTGTATGATCACCATAATTTATAATCGCGTTAAAACGATTTATAAAATCTTGGCCAACCAAAAATGGGATTGAGTCAACGGTAGACACATGTACCGGGTGGTATATTGTCGTTTTGCCAATCTGCATGTGAACCATAGCTATAGCGGTCAGGGTTGTTCTCGTCTCTGCGAGACCCTGTAGATCTATAGCACATTCTGTGAGGGGTATGTTTCTGTCAACACTGTTAGCGGCTGTCTTTAGCTCCTCGAACAGTCTGGGTGACATAATGGTTATGTCAGCTCCGCCGTCCAGGAGGGCCTCATGTGTGAGGACCCCTTCTAACGTGATTGACAGGTACGCTTTCTTAGCGGGCCCCTTTCTGATAATGTTACACAGGAACCTTTTAGGTTTTATCCGACGTTTTTTACGTCTACCATCGTCTGTGACAATGTCATTTATCTGCACTGGTAGTGCAGTCACACATGTGTCTGAGTGTTCAGTTTGTGATGAGTCATTGTCTTTGGTGAGTGAGGTCTCCCCCCTGTTTTCTGTTGAGGGACTCTCAGGCTCTGCAAAAATGATGTCATGGTTACTGTCAATGTCCTGTTGACTGTCTTTCTCCGGACTGCCAATGTTTTGACTGTCCGTATCCTGATTGCCAGTATCATGTTGACTGTCAGGAATTGTGGCACTATTATATGTGTGCTCTGAGTTACTATCAATGATAGTGCTACACATTGCTCCAGGTTTGTTATCTTTGTTTGTATTATTCAAAATTTCTAACAACCGACGTATCTTCTCTGTCTCTTCTGAGCTCAGAGGTTTAGGACCTTTTTTCTGGGGCTTATGTGATTTCTTACCCGACTCAGACTGTTCCGTTCGAGGTGCAGGGGGACCCGGTCCTTTGTTTGGGGGTTCCCGATGGGATCCTTTGTTGTATGAGTCTACTAGATGCTCATACTTCCTAAACTTAGGACGCGCACCCCCCCTTTGATACTGGGGCTCACCCTCCTGGTTTGATCTAAACCACTTAGGGTCTTTATTCGGGCGGAAACCTCCGTTACGTGGTCTGGTCTGAAAGTTTTGTTTTGACTCACCCGTTGCAGAAGGAGGAGCTGACGCTCGCACTCCTTCTAGTTCCAGTGATCGGCCTTTGCCCATTTCGCCTGGAAAAGCCTCTAAAGGAGTCTTATTCTTTTTGTACGCTTCAAAAACTCGTATGACACACTCTTTTAATTCCGTTATGGTTTTATGTTCGTAGTTGGTGACGATGTCAACTGACGTACTTATCTGAGGGTGTAAGTTTTCGATGAAGAGAAATTTAAAATCATTTTCCTCTTCCATCCCAGGTTCGTTCCTAGTACCAAAATACGCCTCAAAGAGTCTTTCATAATAAATTTGTGGATGTTCGTTATGTCCGTGCTTGATCTTCATCGCGGCTGGGTAACCAACGCGTCCCACACGAGGAATGTATTCCGATATTAGAACTTTGCAAAAAAGATCGTAATCTTTCAAAATGGCATCTGGCTGACGTTCAATAAAGGATTGAACCTTCAGGCTTGAGGTGAGCTTGACCAAAGCGACTCTATCGTCAACTGTAACATTTGAAAAACGTTCCAGTTTCAACCCGAGATTCTTTAGATAGGCCTTGGTTTCATTCGAACCCAACGATCCAGGCTCGAAGGGTCGGATGTATTTAGACAGCTTATGGAGTTGATCCATTGTGAGAGGGGGTTGAAAATTTCTGTCAAATCCATTTACCAGCGCATATGGTACACCTGTCGAGAAGGGGTACACAGGTACCTGCCATTGGGGAGGTACCATAAATTGTGGTAGGGGTGGATTTGAAGGTGGTGGTGGGGGTGGATTTGAAGGGTGAGGGTTTTGGGGTGCGGGAGGGGGAATGAAGGGGTGAGGGTCTTGGGGTGCGGGAGGGGGTGTGAAAGGGTTTGTGTGTGATGTTGGGAGAGGAGCGGATGGGTTTTGGTGTGGTGTGGATGGGTTGTGGTTCAGTTTTTGCAGGAGATCAAAACTTGTTTTTCTCTCCAACGTGAGTTTATCCATTGTCAGGGCCAGTTCTGCCTTACAATTAGTTATCTCGACACGTAACTCTTCATTTCGCTCTTGTAACACAGAGAACCCTTTTGAAAATGTTTCCATCTCATGTGTGCATTTAATTAACTGACCTCGATCTTTTTCACACTCCACCTGTAATGTTTTCCACAAATTATAATAACCATCCTTCTCTTCTGTGCAACTCTGCAACAGCTCCTGTTTTTGTGCATTTTCAGACAATAACATTGTGTACCGTCGTTGCAGTTCTGCGTTATCTGCCAGAGATTTGTTGTACAGATCTTCCCTAGCACGGATGCTGTCATCACTTGACCCAGTCAGTGACTGTATCTGCAGTTTTAAAGTTTCAACCTCTTGTAATGTTTTTTCCTGATCCTCAGAATATCTGACAGATTCAGCTTGGCGTTCAGATTTTTCAAGGTCCAGATCTTCTTCGAGATCATCGCACTTGACCACCTCACGGTCCAATCTGGCCTTCATTAATAAGGCCAATCTTGCTAAGCGTTCAGTGCTTTTCTTTACAGACTCATCCGTGAAGGCCCCTCTTGCCAAATCTAATAATTCTTTGTTCAGTTCAGTCTCACTCATCTCAGGTAATTTTGTACAATGTATGTAGGGTTGTGTGAGCGACAGTAAAGCACTGTCTAGCCAGTCTGTGGGAATCCGTTCTGGATCTACATCTGGCTCATGTTGTCCCGTATCAAGGTCGTCTGTGGATGTAGTCACCACATCCTGTGCAGCTGCGTCAGACATTATTTTCTCTTTATTGTCTTGTGACAATCAAAGTTCAAAAAGAGAGAAAAAAAAATTCCTTTTTGTTTGTTTTTTTATTTGTATGTTACTTTAAAATTTTCTGTATTTAAAATAAACAAGCGTCTAATTTTGCACAGAATAAACTCAAAATATGTTATTTTAAATAAAATGCAGATGGGAGCACCTTCTGTGGAAAATGATTTCTGACCTCTTTCTTCTAACCAGCAGGTTGCAGATGGGAGCACTTGTATCACAGTGACTGTAATTACTCTTTCTGATCGCTATAGAGGCGCTGTTGACTTCCCTTTTAGCTTTAGCCGTAGCTTCGAACTAAAATCGGTTAAACGTCAACTTCTGGGATGAGTTTTAGCCTGGCATGTTATTAGCACGAAACCGTATTCGTTTATGAAACCAATGCTGTGGTTTAAACGGTTTCGAACAAGTTCTGTGAACTTTTTGGATTGCAATGCCGCGGACTTTTCCCTTTTTTCTATCTGATGACGTCACTACGTTGACGTGACGTTTAGACGCTGCGTTCACGGACGTGGCGTTCGCTCGGATTTTACGTTCTGCCCAACTTTGTAATCGCTCCAAACACTTTGAAAAACCTCAAAACACCGCTTTTAAACAGTCTTTTGCGATGGATCATGCATAGAAACGACACAAAACCAGACAAACTGTCAGAATTGTGCAAACACAAAATGAAACCCGACAACCAGCAGCGAATCAGAGCTCACGATCCTGAATATGAAGCATCAATGGACCAATCACAGCGCGTTATGTTGGACACGTAGCCTTAGCCATGGAAATGATAACATTAGCTCTACACCAATTCTCGGACTCCTTTCACTCAATAAAACGCTTAAAACATCGCAGAAAAATTCTGTAACGTACCAATTCACATTCAAACAAGCACCTGAGATTATCTCAGGAAGGACAGCACTGAACTGTTGAAAACAACGGACTTTTTTCGGACCCGAACCCAGGTTCGATCCAAACTTACTGATCAGACGGTTCCACAGAACCTTTCAGTTAACATCCGTTATACACAGAAATACGCACCTTCGTCCTACTTTAAAATGAGAAAACAGCAAACAACAGCAATCAGCAGATGTAATAAAACAGGAAAGGCTTTCAAAGATGAAACGGAGTTCATCCACGGTGAACACAATTGCACTTGCAGTTACGACACGTCATCAACGTCTCAAACAGAGTGACAAAATATACACCAACAGCAACTTTCAGCAGACGTTTAAAATTGAATAACGATAAATTTCAACGTTGAATGACACAGACAATGCAGATTGCAACTTCCGGACACTCTCAGTCAGAAACTATCTTTCAGAGTCTAAAAACTTGGATAAAACTTATGCCAACATTACACAACAATAGACTACAAATATCAATTAAATCCTTTGTAGAGACCTGTACGAAGGCCACCATATGTAAGGATATTATACCCTGGTCAGTTTTACTGACGGTACAATATTCTAAATGAAAGATTTGAGTAGATCTTATCTGACACAAACTTATCATCAATTTAATTAAACGGGTTCTCTCTTTTTAGGATTTAACCAATAAATTGTGACCAGACGAAATGTAATTCACAGGAAACGTTAAACTTATGTTGGAACAGCAGGACTGGACCATTTATTTAACATAATCAATCAATTACATCAACACGCATAAGGATTGGCTCTGATTAAACTTCATATAACTTAACTGTAGATAGATTCAAACTTAGGACAACAGAACAGCAAAAGAATGACATTTTTTACTTATTCTGCAGGCAGGTTTAACTTAGTTGCTGGCAAATAGTTTAAGGAGAAAAGTTTAAGTTGAGGAGGAAGAGAAGGAGGAAGAAAGTTTTCATGACTCAGGGAAGGGATGAGATTCAACCAGAATGACACTTTCTTGCGACTCTTCGGCTAAACAGCAGGTACACTGGTAACATTGACGACTCTTTACCTGGCCAGACGGTCAGTCAAGAACGGAACTTCCTTGATGTCCGAGAGAGAGGCAGTTGCCCAGAGGTTACCGTTCAGCGTCTCCTGCGTCCGCTCTGAATGGCAGAAAAGCGGCAGGTCCTGGTTGGTTTTCAGAATAAAAGTGTTCTTTGATGGTAACACTTCTTGGAGTGGAGCTTATTGCTCTGGAACGGACTCATAGCCAGCAGTGCTACGAACCCCAACTGACTGACGTGTCATTAGCTTTTAGACCGACGTCAAAAACAGTTCTTAGACGAAGACTCACATCCTAGTCTCGTCCGCAGACTCAAGGAAAACAGGAAGTCAGAGCTCTTTTAAGGCTAACTTGACCTAGAAAGACGTAGCTCTTTCTGATTCAGTCTGTTAAGCCCGGAGCCACTGAGAGGAGGCATAAGTTAGATTAAAAATGTCAGAAAGGATAAGAAAGTTAGTTTAAGACGCCAGTTTCATGATACAGCAGATTTAGAACTTTCTTAACTCATTACCAACATTGTTGTATGAATAAACAAACGTCATCAGAGCATAACATATGGGACCTATTAATGATAATAGCTTGATTATTAAATAGGACAAAAACAAAAGTCTCTGGGTGTCTAGATTGTCCTGAGCTCAAGCTAAAATGAATGAGATAAAGTGTTCCTTTTATCTTCACATGCAAGTTCGAGAGGAGAGGAGAAATCCTCCATGTACAACATTTTGAATTAAGCAGAGTATTTGATTTATCTGACATTAAAATGTACTGATGCTCTTACAAATAAAATTATTCATTTGATAACATTTGAATTAACAAAATTAAAAGAAGTCTCTGGATGACTTAATTTATGATGTTTGATTCAAATTAAAAGTAATAAAAGTATTATTGTCCCTTCAGGAATAACTCCCAAAAAGTTCATTACTGAGAACGATCAGAGAAGTGTTTCAAAACTCAAGGTTGTATCACTACAGAGGGAAGGCTGCTTCTATGCTGAAAACTACCTTGGAGCCACTAGTGATGCTTTATATTTTTATTATTACTTGTTTTATTTAGGTCAGGGTTTTGGGAACAAAAACAAGGATTTTTTCCCCAAGATTATTGTAATTTAAGTAGATAGAACACAACTTAGTTTGAACCGTGTGCAAAAAGAAAATAGAGTTGGGCTTCATTTATCCAATTTTATGTGGTTCAAGTGCAGCTCGTACAAAGTTGCTGAAAGTCTGACAGCTTGAATAAATTAAAAACAAGAAGAAGAAGAAATGAATCAATGAAACAACCAAACTAAGCTTCACATCACCCACATATATTAGGTTACTTACCTGTGCAGCACTCTTTTACGTTTAAATTGTTCTTAACATAACCTGAAAATGTGCTTTTACAGTCACATCCCACAAGCTAAAGAAAGTCTAATATTAAATTTAATAATGTGGCCACAGCGATCACTGATGTGATCGTAGCAGACCATGCTGCAGTGGTTGCTGATGAGGTTACTGGGAGACAACTGGAAATGAATGAGTTAGAATCAGGAAGAGACAAAAGAAACAAACAGCTCAGAGCTGCACCTGGAAATAATGAGAAAGAAACAGGAAAACAGAGGCAGGATTCTTTACTGGGCTAATTTTGACCTTGCCAGACAAAGTCCAGTTTTCATTGTTCTTTGAGCTATAGTGAGAAACGATCGGCCCACCTAACAGAGATATAAAACAGAAGTCCATAAACATTCAGTGGTAGGAGGGTTTTTCCTTCTGGGTTACAGCCTACCACACACATAGACAAATCACTCCTTGGGTCAATTTAGGCTCCACAGTTACGTTAAAATGACATTTACTGACAGACGAAACAAACTGGATGGAAGGCGAAACATCTCAATACAAAATAAAATAAAGAAACCATCCAGATGACCTGACTGAAAATTGTTGGATGTTATACCTGGATTATTGAGCACGGACTTTGGTGTAGTAAATGTTGTGATTTGAAAACATGTTCTAATTTTTTTGTTTATTTGGCAAGCCCGAGAAAGAGATGCGAAAAACCATACCAGATGATTCTAAACTGACTAAAGTTGTTGAGAGTACTGACAAAGTCTGGGCTTGTGTTTCCCCAGATCCCCAAACATATATTGAACATGAAACACATATTAAAGTAGATTTTCAATCAAAGTTTGCAATGCAGCCATGAAACTCTCTCAGCATCATAAGGTGAAGATATAGAACAAATGTTGGAATTGATAAAGACAGAATTTGTCAAAATACAAACTTGGTTTAAAATCAATAAATTATCATTAAATCTAGAAAAAACTAATTACATGATATTCAGTAATAAAAAGAAAACTGTTGATGTTCCACTCAAAATTGAGGATGTTGAGATTTGTAGAGTGAGTGAGGTGAAGTTTTTGGGTGTTATCATTGATGACAAACTGACATGGAAACAACACATAAATTCTGTAAGAATAAAAATAGCTAAATCGATTGCAGTACTGTACAAAGTCAGAGACCTATTGAATGATAAAGCTCTGTATTTGTTGTATAACACAATCATTGTTCCACACTTAATCTATTGTATTGATGTTTGGGGGAATGCGTGTAAAACAATCACAAAGCCTATTTTTGTATTACAGAAAAGAGCTGTAAGAATTATCACTAGAAAACATTACCGTCATCCATCAAGTACATTATTTTATCAACTAAAGTTATTGAAGTTCCATGATTTGGTAGACTATAATATTTTATCAGTTATGTATAGGGCTCAAAATAATGCATTACCTTTAAATATCCAAATGCATTTTGTTAAAAGACAAAGTTGTTATAATCTTAAGGGGACAGAGTTGTTTGTAAAACCACAATTCAGAACTAGTTTGAAGGGACGTTCTACCTCAATCCAGGGAATTAGATTATGGAATGGCTTGGAGAATGTAAAAAATGCTAAGTCAATGTTTACATTTAAGAAAATGATCAAAATGAATTTGTTAAAAAAATATATATGAAATGACGTAATGTGTATTGTATTAGTTAGAAAATTAGAAAGAGTTAGTCATTTTGTACTGTTGGTGGAAGATTTTTTTTTTTTTTCTTCTTTCGGCTTTATTCCCTGCGTTAGGGGTCGCCACAGCGAACTGGTCACACGAAGATTTGGCAGTTGTTTTTACGCCGGATGGCCTTCCTGACACAACCACAGACCACCGGGCTACCACAGCCCTCTGTGTGGAGCAGAGAGCTGATATCTAGGGTTCCCGGGGGAGCAGATGGTGGGGGTTAAGGGCCTTGCTCAAGGGCCCAGAGTGGGGCAGATGAGGGTGGAGACAAGTGTGACTGCTTCACTTATTCCACCCACATCTTTTTTGATGTTGTCTGTACCGGGGCTTGAACTGGCGACCTTCCGATCACAAGCTCACCTTCTTAACCTTTGCGCCACCACTCCCCCTTACTGTTGGTTGAAGATTATTATTGTTTAATCTGATTGTTTGAAAAAAGCGGCAGATATAATAAGATTTATTCTTCTTTCTGCTACCTTTCATTTTTTTATATTTTGTACATTATCATTTATGGGATTGTCTTGTATTGTGTTTCTTTTGTAAAAAAAATGAACAAATTTAATAAACATAAACAAACATAAACAAATAAAGCAGCTGCATGTGTGTGTTCGTTGCAGCTGCAGTCATGGAATGCCTCCTCCACCAACTATCTGTTCTGCTCTCGCCCACTTCCTCAGTTCCTTTTTTGTGGCAAACCCCACCTCTGCCAACAAGCTGTAGGCTGGCCAAGAGCAAAGGATTGGTCACTGTGTGTGCATGTGTGTGTGAGTGTGTGTGTGTGTGTGTGTGTGTGTGTGTGTGTGTGTGTGTGTGTGTGCGCACACACACACCTTGTTATCACACGTATGGTTGCTTAGTTAGTAACATGCCCATATGTGTGTTTGTCACTTTACTTTGAAATCCCTTCACACACAAGGTAAGCAGATGAAAATGTACCACATCACAGACAAAAATCTGTACCACAAACCCATATGCACACACACACACACACACACACACACACACCTCCCACTCTCCTTTTCCTGGTGGAATCAGTTTCATCTGGAGCCGTTTGACTGTCTTCCTTTTTTTTTTTTACGATGTCTCGGCTCATGTGGAGAATCATCTAAAACTAAAAGGTTCGTGCTCACAAACGTAGAATGGACTCATCTGGAATAAAATGTGAAATCTGGGCCTGATCGAGCCTCATCAGAGCATCTTGGCTCAACAGCTTCCATGATCACTGAAAAGGAGCAGCTAAACTGAGCCAGGTTGGAGGAATCCTGTTGTTGCTCACTGTTTTCTTTAAAACAACATGAAGTGGGTGACAGATTAACTGATGCTGATGTGGAAAACTGGCAACTGATGGTAATGGATGTTCAAAAAAAGTGACGTCTTTTAATTTTTCTTTATTCATTTTGACAAAATTAACTGAAAAAAGAACAACTGAAAAAAAAAACCTGCTACAATCTGAGCAGAAAGTGTTTGGCTACAATCCAACCTATTACAGGTGGTCCCCGACTTACGAACAAGTTCCGTTCCTACGCCCGTTCGTAACTCAAAAATCGTTGTAAGTCGGATGTTGTTTTCAGCATACAGGCTTTATTCCTACATATTCGTGTTCAAGGAAGTACTGTATTGTGAAACAAGCAAACAAAAATATGAAGAAAAAAAAGACAAAAAACAAACAAACCAAAAAATGAGTTTTGGTCACCCACCTCCTAATAAAAGTTGCAGCTGGCACTAAGGGTATCCAAAAACTTTTTTATTTTTGTTTTAGGCCTAGTACAAGTAAGAATACTTCAGGCTAGGTACTTTCTCATACTGCTGATACTGAGTACAGTAGTCAGTGAGTTAGTAATTAAATATTACACAGTGACTATAAAAACACATTTCTATTTTTAAGAACACAATAAACAGCCTGCTGTCTTAAAGGGACACTATGTAAGTTTGTAATGTTGTCTGTAACTTTTCTAACAATATATTTTTAACACATTTCTTCACTCTGTCACTATCTACTGACAGACTGATGTTAGACAAAGTAATCTCTGAAAAAAACTATAGTCCCCTTGCTTCTCTATCAGCATTTATAAAAACACTAAAAACACAGAGTGACCCGGACAATGACCAGCCAATAAAAACAGAGTTGTTTGTCACGCCCCAACCCACGCCCCCGCCTGTCCCAGCGCTGCGCACGTTCTCATTCAAAGGATTGCAAAGCGATGCAGGACTGTTTTGTATGTGACACAAATGTATTAAATATCCCTTCTTCATCCCAGAGCTGGACTTTTCTTTTGTTTTTTTGCCAAAAGTCAAGTGATCGCTTCATCCTTCACTGACAGGAATGAGGAAATGGATTTGTCACGAGCGGAAAAAAAAAACTCATGTCCAAAGTGGCTGGTGAAGCTCTGCTGATTTCAGGGTGTTTTTGTGTTGTTGGACCAGTGATTCATGGTTTTATTATATTTTTTAGAACGTTTTATTAACATATAATCACAGAACTTCGCAGCGTCTGCCACAGGACATGTAGTGGGGGCGGAGCATTCCAGATATTCCAGACCTACTCTGAGAGAAATGAGGAAGTCACGAGCGAATTAAATCATGTCCAACGTGGTTGCGTGAACCTCTGCTGATTTCTGCTGGTTTTTGTGTTGTTGGACAAGTGCTTCATGGTTTTATTATATTTTTAGAACGTTTTATTAACATATAAACACAGAATATTGAAGCGGCTCCGAGCGGACATTCAGCAGGAGGCGGAGCTGCAGAACTCAAGTTCAACAGAGAACGGACTGTGGCTCCCCCTCAGAGTCATATATGGCTCTGAGGGGGAGGGAGCAGAATGCTTTTACCTGATGAAAATTTTTCTAAGTCCCAGCGTTCTCCAGAAATTACCGTATTCGTCGGCGTATAAGTCGCACCGGAGTATAAGTCGCACCAACCTAATTATGCCCAATTAAATGGAAAAATCAACGTATAAGTCGCATCGGCCTATAGGTCGCACCTCACGTGAACTGGTGTTTTGCCCAAAATGGACTGGCTGCCAAATTGTTTGGAAGGACTTTTGACAAGATTATCACATAAAAACTACAGTATTTTGTTTGATGTGTCTTAGTTGAACTTTTCATTAATAAATGAACATAATTTTTGTATATTTTGTGTCTTTCATCAGTTATCTTTAAAGGCGGCCGTGGTGTAGTGGTAATGGCAGTCGTCTCCCGATCGGAAAGTTGGCGGTTCGACTCCCGGGACCCGCACCATGTGTCGTTGTGTCCTTGGGCAAGACACTTAACCCTGAGTTGCTCCCGGTAGGACTGGAAAGCACCTTGCATGGTAGTCTGCCGCCACCGGTTTATGAATGTGTGTAGCATTCAATATATGTGTAGCACTTTGAGATTTTCAGTAATGAAAAGTGCGTTATAAATTGAATTAATTATTATTATTATTATAAACACATAAAAATATATTTTTATTAGCTGACATTACAGTAAAAAACGTGTCTCAGTTTAAAATGATGACAGAAACAGATACTGTATTTATTTTATGGTTTTTATTTATTTATTCAAAACCATTGAAGTCTTCATCTTCTGTGTCACTGCACCATTTTTGGACCAGGCAGATGTCAACAGTGTAGGTACTGTAAAGGGTTTCTTAGCGCCCATAGCGGCCGAAACTGGTACTGCACCATTTTTGGAGTTTTTGACCAAAGTCAAATTATGACCAAAATATTGGAAAAATCGACGTATAAGTCGCACCGGCCTATAAGTCGCAGGGCTTAGAAATGTAGGCAAAAAGGTGCGACTTATACGCCGGAGAATACGGTACATAGTGAACCTTTAACGTCACCTGTGTTTATCTCAAATATCTATAAACTATAAACTTTTTATACTCCTTTATTTGCAGAGTGGAAGAGGAAATGATGTCACCAAGTATAAATGTGGTATCACTTTGAAGTATCAGGGTGTTTTTATGAATACAAGTACAAGCACTTGATATCCTGCCTGATACCAAGACCAGTTTCGGTAAAGGACACCACTAGCTGACACTCACTGCACAGATCGGAGAAAAAAGTTCATGTTTTCACTGATAACTTCTGCAGGGTCCAGTTGCAGGACTGTCCATTATAATTACTAATAGGAAAAAGACATTTGTTTCTGTCTGCATTTCAAAATGTCATAAAAATGATCCATCATACAGATTATTGCTGCTAACGTGCACAGAGAATAATGCAGTGTTCTGAGTTGTGAACACAAAAATAAACGGTGATTTTCAAAGCAGGCTGTTCAACAGTGGGCTCGCAGCCAATGGTCATCTTGTTGAGATAAATCAGAGTTTTTTTGTGGGATGAGAGCTAAAACTTCATTTATTTTCTGGTAATTTTGATGGATTTTCCAATAAACTAATCTCCCAACAGTCAATCAAGGTTTGATCAAACCAGCTACAAAGTTGTACTGTATTTCAGCAACGCCTGCATGTTTGTGCAAAGAGCTGAAGACTGGAATGTTGGTTTGAGCAAACACTGACGTTGGTTCATTTTACTTTAAATTCCATCCATTAACTTTTACCTGCTTTTTCCTTTTTGGGGTCACTGGTGCCCATGTCCAGCCATTGCTATATGAGAGGCAGGGGACACACTGGACAGGTCTCCAGTCCATCACAGGGACACATAGAGACAAACGAGACAAACAACCATTCACTCTCACACCTAGGTACAATTTAGAGTTATCAATCAGATTAACATGCATGTTTTTGGTCTATGGGAGGAAACTGGAGTACCTGGAGAAAATCCATGGATGCATGGAGAGAACATCCAAACTCCACCCAGACAGGTCCCAGGCCGGGATTTGACCCGGCAACTTTCTGGCTGAAAGGCAACAGTCTTACAAACTGAGCCACCATGGCTTTACTTTAATGTATGAATCTGAAAAGGTTCAGGAAAATGTAGACTATAGACTGACTGCATATGTGAACACTGGCTTTTAGGGACATTGGCCCTCATGCACGAAAATGTTCGTATTTTTATCCTAAATTTCTCCTACTTTTGTTCGTACGAAGCGTTCGTACGAACATGCCACGTCAGATCCAACAAAGTCTTCTATCCACAGGAAAAGCGTGTAAACGGGCTGCTTAAAGTTGATGGATCCCACCTGTTCTACTCACCTGCGCGTGCTCGCGGGAAGGTAATTTACATAATTTCCACCCCTCAAAACACCATATAAGGCCACGCTTCCTGCCTTCTGACAGCAGGAAGTGTCCATTCATTCAAACTCAAGAAGTGAACTTCACGCGTTCGGAGATCTGCTCTCAGTGGCGCTGTGGCTACCCCCCCACCCCCCCGCAAGTGTCGGATGGTCAAATATCTCTAATTTTAGTGTACTGTGTTACATTATAGTTTCACTTATTCAGAAGAGCGCACCGCTACCCCCCACCCCCCGCAAGTGTCGGATGTGTTTTTGAACAGAAGCATTTTAAAATGTCTCGAAACTACAGTTAACTTCATATTAATATTGTAGTGCATATGTTGTGTGTCCCGTGGGTCGTACAGTATCAGAAATCAAGAATAAATGGTTTGATCTGAAAATGGCTTCAAAGAAACGTCTCGCCGTAGCACGGACAGGAGGTGGTCAAGTCTGCGTTATGGATGGACAATAAATGCCATGCTGCAAGACGCGTGCCAACATGTTTTGCAGCACAAATGTGTCATGCGCGCACCTCCTGGTCATCGCGTACATTCTGCAGGTTATATTTCGAATCAGATATAATAATCTATTGCTCCGATGGTGTTTGCACAGCAGTCCAGCAATAGCATGAAAATCAGTCTTAATTCGTACTTGTTCTGCGGCGGTGTATGGGAATTTTATGTACCTGGGTGTTAATATGAGGAGCGGCTTTGATGACCAAGGGGAGCGCACGACTCACTGAAGCCTGCGCGACACACCAAACAAATTAAACTTAAAATTATAATTCTAATTCAAACAGAATAACCTATTGTCAAGAATAATTATGGTGCGTGATTTTTTTAAACCCAAAATATTTTCTAAATAACGAAATATGAAGTTATTCGTGGAGAAGATCCGTCTGGATGACAGCAGACTGACGCTCCTAAAATATACGACAGGTCCGGACCACTCGTAAATTTTGTTCGTATCTGAAAAAAATCGTAGGATACGAAAACATTGTTGGATGCCGCAAATGCTCCTAAAACACTCGTACGCACAGTTTAAGAACAAATCTGTGCGTACGAACGGTTCGTGCATGAGGGCCAATGTGTTTTCTTTTAAAACACGGCCTGGAGTTTTTAAAAGCTGCGATCTGGATTTTAAAAGTTTTGATTGTTTTTGTTGTGTAGACACAAAATAATTGTTCTGATTTCACAAAAACACAGTAGAGAGAGTGGTGGTGATGAGTGGAGGCACAGTGGTTAGAGACGGTGGGCCTGTGATAGGAAGATCGCCGGTTCAAGCCCTGGTACCGACAACATCAACATGGAAAAAGGTGAAACACCCACACCTGCCTCCACCCTCATTCGCCCCACTCTAGGCCCCTGAGCAAGGCCCGTAACCCCCACCATCTGCTCCCTAAACAGGTCTCTCTTGAAAACGGGTTCTCATGGCTCAATGAGACTACCTGGATAAATAAATGGTAAATAAAAAAAGATACTGGACCCAAAACTGTGGCATGATGGGCGACTACTCTAAGAAATGCTAGTTTTCTTAAAGCAAAGATTCTTCCTCATCTGTCCAACCCAACATTTTAGGCTTCTGGATAATTCATGAAGGTGAACTGAGGGTTTGTGGAGTTAATGTGAATCAGCGGCTGCTTTTAATGTGTCCCCCTGATCAACACAGGTACAGGCCCCCAATGCAGCGCTGGCTCTGCCCCACATCACAGGCGTACACACACACACACACACACACAATGAGACATGCCGCCCTGAGGCTGCTGTACTCTACCTGCAGTAACTGGGAACGAGCCAGGAGACTCTTTAGCTGTCAGAAAATCTTGTTTACTTTTCATTTTCACACGGTGCCACAGCCCCACTCTGGGGCTTTCCCATCCCAGCTAAACTTCTGAAAACGTGTCCTGCCTGCACTTCTGCTTCCCCCTGACTATTCCTTTCAGTGACTAAAACCAAGCAGATGATCTGAGATAGAACTCAAAGACTCACTAAAAATAGATTTTTACAAAGCCAACAATGCCATCATGATTTATGAAATCATCCTCTGTGTTTGTGTAAAGGCACGACTCACTGACAGTGTTTGTTTCAGGAGATTCCTGGACTGAAATCAGGAGCTACACCAAGTGTTGTAAATCACAAGACGTGAAGTTTCTGTTCAGTTCTTCTGTAATGTGTTGTCCCTGTAGATGGTCCCTGTTTTCAATCTTTGAACTGTCTGTTGTTATCAGTGTTAAGGGGTAAAGGACCTTGCTCAAGAGCCCAAAGTGGGACAAATGAGGCTGCAGGTGGATGCAGATTCTTCATCTTTGCCCATCTACATTTTTGAAGCAACGGTCCGGGGATTAGAACCTGCAACCATCCAATCATAGGCTGGCTTCCTCCACTTTCTGACCAAGAGCTGAACAGAATTATATATTTATTTACAAAAAGGTTAAATTGTGTCATCCGGACAAGTTTTTTTAAGATTACATGATTTTCTCTCTAAAATAAACTTGTCCAATTTAATTCAATTCAGTTTATTTATATAGCACAAAGTCACAACAGAAGTCACTTCATGGCACTGTACAGAAACATTCACATATAAAAAATTTAATTTAACATTATTTATCTGAGGAGCAGACTGCTTTGAGTTTAACTCCATCACAGAACTCTCATCTTGAGCAAACATAAAGGTGACAGTGGAAAGTAAAAACTACCTCATGAGGAATAAACCTTTAGCAGAGCCAGGCTCAGGACAAGTGGTCATCTGCTTCGACCAGCTGGGTTTGGTAGGAACAGATACACAATGGCACACCAAGAATCACATATTAAGAGAGAGGATCTAAACTTTTTTGTACTTATCTACCTGGATGATTGAGCTTACAAAATTTTTTTTTCTTCT
>JBBPBX010075653.1:0-17296 GCA_038048925.1 Garcialebias charrua | reverse complement strand
AAAAAAAATATTTTAAGTAGCAGTCAATATGGGTTTAGAGAAAAAAACTCTACGTCAATGGCTCTCATGGATTTAATGGAACAAATAACTAATGCTGTCGATCATAAACAGTACTGTGTTAGTGTTTTTGTTGATCTAAAAAAAGCATTTGATACCATTGACCACACCATTCTCCTTGAAAAACTAAATAAATATGGTGTTAGAGGACCAGCATTACAGTGGGTATCTAGCTATTTGAAGGACAGGAAACAGTTTGTGCAAATAAATGATGTTAGATCTGACCTCCGTGATATCACTTGTGGAGTTCCTCAGGGTTCTGTGCTTGGACCAAAGTTATTTATTTTATATGTGAATGACTTGGTAAATGTGTCAGGACTACTTAAATGTGTTCTTTTTGCCGATGACACCACATTTTTCTGTTCGGGTAATGACATAAAACAGATTTTGGATATGATGAAAACAGAATTTATAAAAATACAAACTTGGTTTAAATTAAACAAATTATCTTTGAATTTAGATAAAACTAATTACATGATATTCAGTAACAAAAAGAGAATTGTTGATGACGATCCATTTGAAATTGAAGATGTTGTGATCTGTAAAGTGAGTGAAGTGAAGTTTCTGGGTGTTATCATTGATGACAAACTGACGTGGAAACATCATGTAAATTCCATTAAAAAAATAGCTAGATCAATTGCAGTATTGTATAAAGTCAGGGATTTTTTAATTGATAAAGCTTTACATATGTTGTATAACACAATCATTGCTCCACATTTAATCTATTGTATTGAGGTTTGGGGAAAAGCGTGCAAAACTATTACAAAGCCTGTTTTTATTTTACAAAAGAGAGCTGTAAGAGTAATCACCAGAAAACATTTCAGTCACCCATCAAACACTTTGTTTCTTCAGCTAAACTTATTGAAATTCCAGGAATTGGTAGAATATAGTATTTTATCAGTTATGTATAGGGCTCATAATAACACATTACCTTTAAATATCCAAAGAAACTTTATAAAAAGACAAAGTTATTACAATCTCAAAGGGACAGAGATATTCATCAAACCACAATTCAGAACCAGCTTAAAGGGACGGTCTACCTCAATTCAGGGAGTTCGATTGTGGAATGCTCTGGAGAGTGATGTTAAAAATGAAAAATCAATGTATACATTTAAGAAAAAGGTCAAAAAGGACTTGCTCAAAAACTATATATGATGTAACCTTGCGTGTTTGTGTATTACACCTATGTTGTACTTATGATGTAGCTTAGTGCGTTTGTGTATTACAGTTAGAAAAATTAAGTAGAGTTAGTCATTTTGTGAAGCAGTTTGTGTATTACAGTTTGAAAAATTAAGTAGAATTATTCATTTTTGTGATGTATTTTGTGTATTACAGTTAGGAATATTAAGTAGAATTATTCATTTTGTGAACATCTTGATGTTGTGCCATCTTTCAATTTGTGTATTACAGTTAGAAAAATTAAGTAGAATTATTCATTTTATGATCTAGTTTGTGTATTACAGTTAGGAAAATTAAGTAGAAAAAAATAAAATAATAAAAAAATAGGAAAATTATGTAAAAAAAAAATAATTTTTTAAGTGTGATGTACAGTAGTTTGTGTATTAGTTAGAAAAATTGTGTATTAGTTAGAAAAATTAAGTAGAATTATTCATTTTGTGATGTAGTTTGTGTATCACAGTTAGAAAAATTAAGTAGAATTATGGGTGATGTAGTTTGTGTATTACAGTTAGAAAAATTAAGTAGAATTATTCATTTTGTGATCTAGTTTATGTATTACAGTTAGAAAAATAAGTAGAATTATTCATTCTGTGATGTTGCTTGAAGGTTATCATTGGTTGAACAAACTGTGAAATAGGGGCAGATATAATAAGATTTCATCTTCTTTCTGCTCCCTTCATTTTATCCTACTTGTATTCTTGTATCTGATGAAACTGTCTGGTATTGTTCTTTTAAAATGAATGAATAAACATCAAATCAAATCAAGGCACATTTGGCATCCTTAGATAAGGCTAGTTATATTTCTTTGACCACCATAAGTTGCTCAATGACTTTTGCATAATCACACAAAGTCCCAGAGGGATAAATTAAAGGTGCAGTCTGCAGTTTCTGTAGTGCAGTCTAAGTTTTCTAAAAATATTTTTTTAACATATTTCTTCACTTTGTCACTATCTCCTGACAGACTGATGTTAGACAAAGTAATCTTTTGAAAAACTAGAGTCCCCTTGCTTCTCCAGGTATTACTAAAAGCATTTCTAAAAAGCCACAGTGACCCGCCATTAACCAGCAAATAAAAACAGAGTTTATAACCAGCCATTAAAAACAGAGCTTGAATTTGAATCAGCCAATAAAAACAGAGCTTGAATTTGAATTTCAGCAGAGCAAGGGGGAGCAGAGCCATATATGGCTCTGAGGGGGAGGGATCAGAATGCTTTGCCTGTTGAAAATTTTCTAAGTGTTGCGTTCTACAGAAACTGCAGACTGCACCTTTAAGATCTACCTGTCAGGTGGCTGGAACTCAACACAACATTTTAAATGTAATTGAGATCAATTATTTTGTTGGTACACTTGCGTTAAAAAAGCAGATAACATTTTTGAGTTCATATGCACTGTAGTGAAACAGATGCATGATCATCCCTTTAATCAATTCAGTGACCGGCTGAGATATTATTAAGGCCCTGTCCACATGGAAATGTAGTTTTTCTAAAACAATTTTTTTTGTGTTTCTAACAAAATACTCTTAGACACAAGTCCATTTCTAGAAATGCTTTTGTCTATACAGAAACAAAACAAAGGACCAAAAATGCTATTGTAACTATGCCAGACCTGAATGTGGTGTTGTAATGATGCCACAAAAAGGCACTAAAAACAGTAAACTAGGCAAGGAGCATGCTCATAAAGCTTCCCCAGTGAGTGCAAAATATAAATGCAACAAGAGCAGGAGGCCACCGATTAAAGGTGGAGCTAGGGCATCATTTTTAAAAGGTCACGTTTTGGCTGTTAAATAAAAGCACGGATGGCACTAGATTGTTTTATTCTGGAACAGATTTTTCACATTTACCATTTTGGAGCCCGCAAGGAATTTCCATCTACTACACTCAGGCAAACGGTACAGGAATCTGCCAATGCACACAAAAACATTCAAAGACAGTTATTACTGTTATTATTATTATTGTTACAGTTATTACTTCATCCTCCCCTGTCAGTCTCATCGTTTTTCGCCAGGGTTGGCCTCTCGTGCCGTGGTCTGCAGAGGAGCAGACGAGCAGGGTGACATGCTGAGAAGTGGAGTGAAGCACGGAGGAGCTGCACTGTTTGGTGCTCGTGAGGAGTCCGGCCGGAGTTTTCATCGGATTTCATTGGACCTGGATAATAATTTTATTCCGGATCACACTGTTGTTCCCTGCTGACTTGAAACAGGCTAGGATCATGCCTTACATTTCAGGAGGATTTTCTGGCAGCTCGTTCTGCTATTTTCTGCAAATGATCTGTTTCTACCTGTTGATTCTGGACCCAACTTCTGTTTCCCATGGCCGCATCCATTCATCTTCACAAGGGGGCTGGAGCCCCTCTCAGCCTAACTCAAACTGCAGTTGGGCCACCTCGTCTGATTTATTGGCACATTTAATTTGTGACGCTTTATGGTGCGAGACTTTTCTGCACCATTCATATTATTGTCATTATTTTCAGATCTCAGACTATCTGGAATCACTGAATCTTGTTAACACATCTGGATCTGCCCATCACTGCAACTTTCACTGTTTTGGGGTTCTAAATGATCGTGTCTTCATTAATGTTTCTCGTGGTTCAATTATGGGGGCTAACTGTCACACTATTAACTCTTGTAATTACACATCTGTGACAAAAAACTCAAGAAAATGTCTGATAATAATGTTGTTACTTCTCTGAGGGATTCAGCCCAACCCAGGACCCCCACTAACTACAGTACACCAAATGACTTTAAAAACATGTCAGGTCTTCATTTCCTGCATGTAAATGCTCGTAGCCTTCTGAAAAAACTTGATACCTTGAAAATTATGGTCAGTGCTTCTGGGACAGATGTAATCTTCATCTCTGAAACTTGACTCAACAAATCTGTACTGAATGATGATCTCGTAATCAATGGATTTAATATCTATCGCTGTGACCGTCAAAAATGTGGTGGTGGAGTCGCTATTTGCATCAGAGATTCTCTGGTTTCTAGTCTTGTCTGCTAAAACAATCCCAAACCAGCTTGAGGCCTTAGCTGTAAACATCACTTTGAATGGAGGCCAGATCTTATCTGTAGTGGGTTGTTGTCATCCCCCCTCAGCAACACCTGAGAGTCTGTCCTCCCTGATAGAATTCCTAGGAAATTTAAAATTTAAAGAGATTTTCTGGTAGGAGATTTCAACATTGACTAGGATAAGTCAACCCCCCTCTGTGATAAATTCAAGGAATGTTGCCTATCACTCAGTCTAACCCAACTAATTGACTTTCCCACTAGACCAAACAAACATTGTTCGGATAAATCTTCCATCTTAGACCTGTTTCTAACAAATACGCCTCACAAATTCCCTGGGACAAGTGCATTTGCTGACATTCTGAGTGATCATTGTGTAATAGCGGCTCTCAGAGATATTAAACTTCCACCTTCTAAGCACAGATTAATTAAAAAGGGGATTTGAAACATTTTTGTGAACAGTCATTCCTCTGGGATCTATCTCACTTTGACGGGCAGCATATTCTACTAACTGATGACTTGAACACCGCCTGGAACTATTTTCAAAATAGTTTCATTTATTTTATGAACAAACATGCTCCTTTCCGCCAGTTCAGGATAAAAGGACGTGATAGCCCTGGTCTACTCCTGAACTAGCTGACCGTGTGAATAGGAGAGACTATCTATGTGCCGAATCAAGAAAATCTGGCTCAGACACTGATTGGTTGAATATTCGGCAGCTGAGGAATAAATGCACAACTGCCATCAAAGCCAAAAAACGTAATATTTTTTTAAATCTCAGACCTCCAAAAATCTAAGCGACCCTAAAAGATTCTGGAAAACCATCAAATCGCTCTCAGGCATCCCCAATCATCTGACCTCCCATCACATCTTCTCGTTAAATCTGTTCCTGTGTCAAATAAGCACGAGATCCTGAACTGTTTTAACAAACATTTTGTTGCTTCTAGTTCATTATTTGACACAGTTACTAATGGAAAATCAGCCACTTCATCTAATAACCAAACTTCTACAAATGAAATCCCTCCTACAAGTCAATCCTCAGTTAATCACACCTTTGCTTTTTCTCCGTTCTCAATCAGTGAGGTAAATAAACTGTTAAAAGGTCTTGATCCTAAAAAATCTGCAGGTCCAGATGAACTTGCACCTTATTTCTTAAGGCTGGCTGCTCATATCATCACAGTCCCTGTGACCCACATCTTTAACCTGTCCATAAGCCAAAACTCCATTCCAGATGCTTGGAAAACAGCCTTTGTTCTTCCTTTGCTGAAGGGAGGTGACCCCACCTCACTGAACAACTATCGACCTATCTCTAAACTCTACATTTTAGCCAAGGTTCTAGAAAAACTGATAAATTCTCAAATCAAAAATTATCTGGACTCGTTTAACATCTTACCTCTCCATCAATCTGGTTTCAGGAAAAAACACAGCACAACGACTGCTTCACTGAACGTTCTTAATGATGTTGTTCAAGCATTGGATGCTAAGGATTATTGTGCTGCACTTTTCTTAGACCTGTCTAATAATAATAATAATAATAATGAATTTAATTTGTAACACACTTTTCATTAACAAAAATATCAAAGTGCTACAAAGTGCAACTAAACTCAATGATCAAATAAAAACAAAAACAAGTGATACATTCAAGTAAAATCAATGATAAAACAACAAAAATCAATAATAAAATCAATTAAAACAATGATAATATCAACTAAGATCAAAGATAAAATCATGTGGAGGCAGAGTAGGCTTGCTTGAAAAGAAAGGTCTTTAAAGCTGCTATATGTAACTTTTCTAACAATTTATTTTTAACATATTTCTTCACTCTGTCACTAGATTGATGTTAGAGAGGTAATCTCTGAAAAAACTAAAAAAAAATATTGTCCCCTTTCTTCTCCAGGTGGTAAATAAGCATTTCTAAAAAGAAAAAGTGACCCGCCATTTTCCAGCCAATAAAAACAAAGTTTGTAACCAGCCAATAAAAACCGAGCTTGAATTTGAATCAGCCAATAAAAACAGAGCTTGAATTTGAATTTTAACAGACCACAAGGGGGCAGAGCCATATATGGCTCTGAGGGGGAGGGATCAGAATGCTTTGCTTGTTGAAATTTTTTCTAAGTACTGATGTTCTACAGAAATTGCAGACTGAACCTTTAAGCCTTTTTTAAAGTCAACCAGTGACTGTGGAGCTCTCAGGTAGTCAGGGAGGGAGTTCCATAGGCGGGGGGCAGCCACACAGAATGCCTGGTCTCCCATGGTCCTTAATTTGGTTCATCAAGGGTGAAGGAGATTACTGTTCTGTGATCGTAGAGACCGGGTGGATGAATAGGGTGCAAGAATGTCCTTTAGATAACCTGGTGAAGTTTTGTGTAAGCATTGATGGGTAATGAGAGCAATTTTGTACTTAATTCTGTAGGTGACAGGAAGCCAATGGAGGTTATGGAGAATGGGTGTAATATGTTCAAATTTAAGAGCTCTCAATAAAATCCTTGCTGCACTGTTTTGAATAAATTGAAGCTTCTGAAGGTTTTTGCCAGGGATTCCAATAAACAGGGAGTTGCAGTAGTCGAGCCTGGAGGAGATAAAAGCATGGACGAGTTTCTCAGCGTCAGAAAAAGTTAAAGATGGGCGAAGTTTTGAGTTGTTTTGAAGATGGAAGAAGCAGGTTTTAAACAGATGCTTGATGTGATTTTCAAATGTAAGATGAGAGTCCATTTTTATTCCAAGATTTGTAACAGAGGTGGAGAGAGGGATGTCTTGTCCATAAAAGGAAATTGTTTTTATAGTTGATGTTTGTACCTGGTGAGGGGTGCCAATCAGTATGGCCTCAGTCTTGGAGCAGTTTAATTGAAGAAAGTTCTGATTCATCCATGACCTTATTTCCTCCAGCTTTTGCAATCTGCTTTTGACATCATCCAGTCATATTTGTTCTGTCTGAAACTTGTCTTAAATGCTGATAAAACCAAAGAGATGCTTTTTTCAAATAGGAAGTTGGTCCCAGCAGTTCTTTCTCTGATTTTATCCTCAAATGGTGTCCCTATTGAGTTTGTTGACTCCTACAAATATTTGGGTATCCTGGTTGATCTACATCTCTCTTTTAAGCTCCACGTGGAAAACTTAGTAAAGAAACTGAAAGTTAAACTGGGTTTCTTTTTCAGAAACAGATCATGTCTAACTCTGAATGCTATAGGAAACACCTTGTATCTGTGACTTTCCTTCTCTCCATTGATTACGGTGACATTATCTACATGAATGCTCCTACAAGCACCCTGCAGATGTTGGATGCTGTCTATCATGGTGCACTAAGATTCATAACTGGCTGTGATTATCATACCCACCCTGTATTCACTGGTTAACTGGACATCATTAACTTCACGCAGACTCTTCCACTGGTACATTTTCATCTTTAAATCACTTCTTGGTCTGCTGCCTTCATACAGCTCCTCCTACATGTCTTTACGTGAGTGCAGCTACAGCGTGCACTCTCAGGACATGATTACCTGCAGTGTTCCGTCAGTGAGGACTGGCCTTGGCAGAAGGGCCTACTCCTACTCCGCTCCTGCTTCATGGAATATCTTACAAAAACATCTGAAGATCTCGACTTTGACCTCTCTAAATGGCTTTAAGAATCTGTTGGAATCCTGGCAAAAACCAATGCAGACATGATCCTGTTTTTAGTTTCTACATTTGCCTTCTAATCTATCTGTTTTGCTACTTTGACAACTCTGTTTTAACTTGTTAAAAAAATCTGTATGCCTCTCTTATGATTATCTATTGTTGATTGTCAAAGGAAAGTCTACTGTCGCTGTTGTCATCATTCTTTGTTTGTAGCCAGGTCTCTCTTGTACCGGTAAATGAGTACTCAAGGCTCAATGGTATTAACCTGCCTAAATAAAGGTTGAATGAAAAATTACCTTCAAACTGTCAGATTACCAAACTCTTGACAATAACATTGCACTAAGCCACATCTGTGACACCTAATATGTTTAATGCTGCTGTTCTATGTGGCTGTATCATGTATGTCACTAACTCCATCATAATTCATCTCAATGTTATTCACTATCTGCAATAACCTGTCACACAACCCCTGTTGTATATGTTAATGATGTGCAATATATATCATGTGCATTTAAGCTAATATTACCACCTGTGAAATCCTTATTTATACTAATGCATCCTACTTGCACCGTTATATTCTCCCATGTTGTTTGTTTGGGCGGCCGTGGCGTAGTGGTAATGGCAGTCGTCCCCCGATCGGAAGGTTGGCGGTTCGAATCTCGGTTCCCCACACCATGTGTCGTTGTGTCCTTGAGCAAGACACTTAACCCCGAGTTGCTCCCGGTAGGACTGGAAAGCCCCTTGCATGGTAGTATGCCGCTACCAGTGTATGAATGTGTGTAGCATTCAATGTGTGTAGCGCTTTGAGATTTTCACTAATGAAAAGTGCGTTATAAATTGAATTCATTATTATTATTATTATTTGCTATGTTTATTTTGGACCTTGTAACTATTATATTTCTTTTTCACTTTTTGGAACTTTATTTTGTACACTTATTGCTTGCTTTAGTATTTTGTGTTTGTTCTTTTTAGCGAGTTGAATCACTTATTCTCATCCAGAACATTTCATTGTACTGTTTACCCTGTGTTAACCTACATATGACAAAAAACATAACATAACTTAAACAACATATACCCAGAGAAAACCCGTGCAAACACAAGGAGAACATGTACTTCACACAGAAAGATTTCATATCCAAATCGGGGATTAAACCCAGGACCTTCTTGTTGTGAGGCAACAGTGCTAATGACTAATCTACCGTGCTGCCTGTATTTTTATGGTAAAAGTACACAAACTTTTTCAGAGCGATAGCAAAGCAAAACATGCAGGAACATCATCTGTTACTCTCCAACCTTTGTTTATTCATAGTTGTTCCTTCAACTATTGAGGGTCTGGAGAACAATCTGAAGAAATAGCCTCTGAAGGCACATATTTTACAACAACATCTTGATTAGTAAGATGCTGGTGTTGCAAAACTGTACACCAATCATCTGAACATCAGCAGAGCTACTGAAGTTAGACATCTCATCTGACAAGAAATATATTAAAGCTACACCTCCAGATTTATAGATGATTTTGTTGAAAATGTGGAAATTAATACATAACTGTATATATAATTATTATAACTACCAGAAGCTTGAAAAAACAGTAAACAGGAAGCAGATAATTTTGCCACCAAATTCCATCTATGATGTATGACAATTAAAAGAAGGAAGAGAACAAGAGCAGATGGCAGAATTGTTTAGTATTTTTGTACACACACAGCTGAATATGTTACCTTTTGCACACGTGTTGTTTTAGTTTTATTAAAATCTTATTTTTCTAACACTTGCCACAGCTATAAGCTACTTTATATTTGATGCCATTTGTAGAAAAGGTGGGTAAAAAAAAGACTGTCAAAACAAATGTTTTATCTACTGAAATGCTTTAAGTAACTATTACAAATTATGATTTAATTACCCCTTTTAGAGTTTAGGATCTTGTAAGATCAAGTCAGTTTAATTTATATTTCACATTTAATTACAACAATGTTGACCAACCATCACTAAAATTAAAATAAATAAATAAATAAAATCACACAGGAAAGTAGTACAATACTGTAAAATGGGCTAAAAACAAACAAGAAAAAAAACTCAACCTTAGAAATCTGATGGAACTCAAACTGGATGTGAATTAAAAGCCAGTGTAAAGAAGCAAGGTTTCAATCCGGATTTAAACAACTGTATAGATTCTAGGGCAGATTGTTCCAGACTCTGGTGGATGCCATGGCAAAAGCCTGATCCACTATGTGCTTTAATTATGCTCTTTGTGGCTGTAGGATTTAGTGCTCTTTTAGGATTGTAAAAGTAGAGAAATTGAGAAATAAGTGGGTGCCAAACCATTTAAAACTTTAAAGATGAGTAAACCAAATCTTAAAATTAGCATGAAAATGAACAGGTAGCCACTATAAATACATTAAAACTGGGGTAATGTGGTCATGCCTTCTAGTACCGTATTTTCCGGCTGAAAAGTCGCACCGCCCGATAAGTCGCTTTGTCCAATTATGCCCAATAAAGTGGAAAAATCCATAAACGTGTCGCACCTCCGTATACCTCGCATCTTTTATGCGTCACCGCTAACGCGTCGCCTATGTTACGTCACCGCCCTGCTGCATATGGCGGCCAGGGGAGCGAGCGAGCATGGAAGGACTTTACAAGATTAACAGGGTAAAAACAATTATTTGTTTGCTTAAAATTATAGCAAAGATGTGTCTGAGCTTAACCTTTCCTTAATAAATTCACGAAATGGTCAAATCAGCTGGATTAAAAAAAGTAGTTCCCTATCAGTCGGTCTCTCGATGCAACACAATTGCTATGGGAATCAGCGCCTCCGCACGGTGACCTGAAGTAATACACTCACGCCTTTACGGCAGGGGCGTCAGTGTCGCGCCAGAGGCCCCGCCCTCTGGACATTTAAGCGGCTGACGCCCGTCCGTCTTTCTCTTTTTGCCCTTCACCTCGCAAATACCTGAAACACTCTTCTCGGATCTTCTCTGTATCTTCATCGCTCGACCAGAGGTGAGCTCGTTCCTTACACAGAGCATACAGAGAATCTTCTACTAAGGACTGCTGGGCTGGCGAAGGCTGGCCCGGTACATTTTTCTTCACCCCGAAGTTTTCTTCTCCTCTCTCCACAGCTAACAGGCCAGTAGCCCCGAGCAGCTCGGCGAGAGGACGTCCTCGGACGAGGAACTCTGGCAGGCCGTGAGCTCCGGCTCCCGAACCTGCTTCAACGGATCTGGATACCCCCCTTTTCAGCAGCAGACACCCACGAGGCCTGTCCGCTCTGCTCTGGGATGCTACACGCAAGGACACTCAAAGCTTTTCTCGTGGATGACCCCGGAGAAAGGAGAGTGGAAACGGAATAACTCTGCCGTTATCTGGCTAGCTCCCACGGTTAGCATGGCTAACCAGGGGCACCCACGACAACACGCGGCGGAAGATGGCGTTGCTAACACGATTAGCGCGGCTACGAGCGTACAATGGAGGACTCCATGGTGAGGTATGTGAAAATGCTTGGACTAGCTTGCTAGCTAACCTTCTCATATTTGGCCTTTTCCGCTATCCTGCGAATCGACGGTAGAATTCATTGCATAACTAAGTGTTTTTTACCTATGCTACGCTGCTCGAGGGCCCGTCTTATCACCGCTAGCGGGCTCACAAGTACCTTCACGTTTAGCCCCGGCTAACGAGGAGACTCTCTGTCCAGCACAGTTCAGGAGGAGGATTTTCAGCTACCTGTTCAGCTGCGCTACCTGGTAGTTTTTTCCTTGCAACATCGATGACGCTGAGAGCTTATCCACCCATGAGGCTATGGATGACTCTCTGACGTTAAACCATCTCAGGGCCATAACTGTCATGTTTTGGATTTAAAAATAAGGGAAATTTTCTGCCGGGTACTCCGAGCCATCCCACTACCCAACCAAAGTCCAGGACCCCTTACATTTTAAGACAGGTTTACAAGAAATCTAAAATAACTATCAGCCACTTACAAACCAGTTATGTTTGTGTGTCTATCTAACATTCAAACCTATTTTGTGAAAAGGATTAGTTGCTATAATTTAAAGGGAATGGAAATGTTTGTTAAACCTAAGTTTAGAACCAGTTTAAAGGGTAGGTCTACTACAATAAGAGGAATTGATCTTTGGAATGGACTAGAGGACAATGTAAAAAATGTGAAGTCCATACTAATATTTAAGAAAATGATTAAAACTATTTTATTGAAGAGTTACATTTAAGTTGATTCTAATATAACAAATTATATTAGATATTTTGATGTGACTGTATATCTCTGATGAGACTGTATTATTTTGTATTACAAATAAGTATATTTATGTTTGAATTGATAGTTTGAATTGATTGTTTGATAAGGAGCAGATATGATAAGAAATGTTTTCTTCTTCTGCTTCCTTTCATTTTATGTTATGTTTAATTTTTCTTTTTAAAAAATTGTCATTGTTTTTAATATGAAATGAATAAAATTATACAATACAATACAATGTGATCACAATCTGATAGGCCTACCTTTGTGCTTGATGGATTTTTCATGCAGTCGGACACTGCGGTAAAGTTAGTTTTACGTTGGAAGTTGGATATTCGAGCTCCGTGGCTTCAGGGGTGCGTTGCTCTCGTCAGTCCGCTTCATGGAGTCTGATTTCGGCAGTCTGTTCCTTCCCCCATGAGACACTAAAGTCGCAGTTACAAATCTTACAAAACGCGTAATTGTGCCCCCCACCCTACTGTTCTTTTAGGAAAAGTAAATTTGCTGTCCCATTTTTCAAGATATTTACACGAAGTCTTAACTTTTTTGGCAGGGACGCATTTTCTCTCGTTACATTCATCCATCTCTGGTGTGTTTTTCCGGGTTTGCTGCTCCCGCTGCTAGCACTAACATCGCGAGAACTGCCACAAAGGCTACGGCAGGTGGCAGTTCTCGCGAGGCTAGTGACATAATTCAGAGGCAATGGAATGTTTTTTTTTTAAAGAATATTATAATACGGGAAATTTCCAAGAAAATAATAATTCAGGATGACGACGGGAAAGAGGGGTAAAATACGGTAGTTTCCCGGCCAAAACGGGAGACTTGACAGGTATGCTCAGGGCCCGAGGGGCCCTGGCGGGATGGACAAGGACAAGTGGCCTCTGTATCGCAGGCCCACCAGGCAGAAAGCTACAGAAGCTGCAAGGGGCCACCAGCAAAAGAAAAAGAAAGGAGATGCCCCTGCACCATTACAGGAGCTCTCACTCACAGAAGGTGAGTAAATGCCGAATTTCTACCACCAGTTTCTGTGTTTTTAAGGAACACGGACTAGCTGGTTCGGAACGCTTGAACATACAAGAACACTCAGAGCCTTGTGTAATAAAGAGAAATCGCTGTCCACACACGACAATACAATCTCAGACTACTGAATGTGTCCTGGTCCCAAAACGGGAACAGGGCCCCAGGTTTGCCCGCTCACGCAGTACGGGAACCTGGCCTTTCGAGCCCAGACTTCACTTGTAAAATGCTACAAGGAGTGGTGCGTGTGTGCGCCCTAAACAATAACTAGTCTACTGTAATTGTCATCCACACACGACAATAAAATCTCACACTACTGAATGTGTCCTGGTCCCAAAATGGGAACAGGGCCTCAGGTTTGCCCGTTCACGCAGTACGGGGACCTGACCTTTTGAGCCCAGACTTCACTTGTAAAATGCTACAAGGAGCTGATGGTATGTGTGTGTGCACTAAACAATAACTCGTCTACTGTATGTGTAATGAAAAACAAACACTGTTTCATGCATATACAAGAATGAAAGTTCCGGAGCACAGACTACCCTGGTTCTTAACTCACCACTTGGTGAAACACAACCTACTAGGTCAAACTACGAACCGCAGTGGGACACACGAGTTTTGCCTGAGACAGTCAGATCTCGCGATGTCTTCTGCTGGGCAGATCAGCCTGCTCCAGAGTATGCGGGAGGGGTCGAAGGCCACCCCTTCCGCACTCAAATGCAGCAAGCAGCCGCTAGACATCCCTCCCAGCGGATGCGTTGCGGGCTCAAGTTCTTCCTGGTGCCCAAAAAGGGATGAATACCTGAGACCGGCCCTGGATCTCAGGACTCTGGGCAAGAAAACAAGAATTTTTCAATTTCAAAATGTTGACACTGGGGCAAGTCCCCCGGTCCGTGAGACCTGGAGACTAGGCATGTACAATGGATTTGAGAGATGCCTGCTTCCATGTGGGCGTCTGGAGGAGGCACAGGAAATTCTTCCGGCTTTGCCTTCAAAGGGAAAGCTTATAAAGTTTATGAATCTTAGTGCACCATGATAGACAGCATCCAACATCTGCAGGGTGCTTGTAGGAGCATTCATGTAGAGAATGTCACTGTAATCAGTGGAGGGAAGGAAAGTCACAGATACAAGGTGTTTCCTAGCATTCAGTGTTAGACATGATTTATTTCTGAAAAAGAAACCCAGTTTAACTTTCAGTTTCTTCACCAGGTTTTCCACGTGGAGTTTAAAAGAGAGATGCAAATCGACCAGGATACCCAGATATTTATAGAAATCAACTAACTCAATAGGGACACCATTTGCTCTTCTCCACAGTAACTCATCTACTTAATCCCATTAAACAAACTTCTGAGGAATGTGTTCAAAAATGCGACCTGTTCCTTTCATCATTTAAAAACAAAATTGACACCATCAGATCTCAGCTTCACAACCTCCCTGATCTTCGTTTACCATCTACCCGTCTGCATCCTGGGTCCCTGAGCAGCTTTGATGAGGTTGTTCAGAGTGAGGTGGAGTCCATCATAAAGAAAATGAAGCCTTCATCCTGCGCCCTGGATCCCTTCCCCTCATCTCTCATAAAATCCAATCACTCTGCAATAAGCCCATTAATCACTCAAATAATAAATCAGTCTCTACAATCTGGTCATGTTCCACTGCCTCTAAAAACTGCCATCATTAGGCCTCTTCTGAAAAAATCTAATTTGGATCCCGACATTTTTTCTAATTACCGCCCAATTTCCCACCTCCCGTTTCTGTCCAAAGTGCTGGAAAAAGCAGTTGCTGCTCAGCTGCAGGACCACCTACAGCAACACTCTCTGTACGAGAAGTTTCAGTCTGGATTCAGAGCAGCTCACAGTACTGAGACTGCATTACTGAGAGTTACAAATGATATCCTCATGGCTGCTGACACTGGCTCTCCCTCCGTCCTTGTCCTCCTTGACCTCACTGCAGCCTTCGACACTGTGGACCATAATATTCTCCTCCACCGTCTTCATGTGGAGGTCGGTCTCTGTGACACTGTCCTGGACTGGTTCAAATCTTTCCTCTCCGATAGGCTGGAATGCGTTAGTCTTGGCAATGCCACTTCCCAGACAGTCGGTGTCTCCTGTGGTGTCCCTCAAGGGTCAGTTCTGGGGCCCCTGCTGTTTTCCCTTTACATGCTGCCTTTAGGTCAAATTATTAATCAGTTCAACATTTCTTTTCACTGCTATGCCGACGACACACAGCTTTACATCAGGACTGGATCATCCTCATCATCCCCATCTCCATCTTCACTCACTGCCCTCTCTGCCTGCCTGGAGGAAATAAGGGCATGGATGAATCAGAACTTTCTTCAATTAAACTGCTCCAAGACTGAGGCCATAATGATTGGCACCCCTCACCAGATACAAACATCAACTTTAACAACAATCTCCTTCTCTGGTCAAGACATCCCCCTCTCCACCTCTGTTACAAATCTTGGAATAAAAATGGACTCTCATCTTACATTTGAAACTCACATTAAGCATCTGTTTAAAACTTGCTTCTTCCATCTTCGAAACATCTCCAGACTTCGCCCATCTCTGACTTTTTCCGATGCTGAGAAACTCGTCCATGCCTTTGTCTCCTCCAGGCTCGACTACTGCAACTCCCTGTTTATTGGAATCCCTGGCAAAAACCTTCAGAAACTTCAATATATTCAAAACAGTGCAGCAAGGATTTTATTGAGAGCTCGTAAATTTGAACATATTACACCCATTCTCCATAACCTCCATTGGCTTCCTGTCACCTACAGAATTCAATACAAAACTGCTCTCATTACACATCAATGCTTACATGGAACTTCACCTGACTATCTAAAGGACATTCTTGCACCATATTCATCCACCCGGTCTCTACGATCACAGAACAGTAATCTACTTCACATTCCACGAACCAAATTAAGGACCATGGGAGACAGGGCATTCTGTGTGGCTGCCCCCCGCCTATGGAACTCCCTTCCTGACTGCCTGAGAGCTCCACAGTCACTGGTTGACTTTAAAAGCGGTTTAAAGACTTTTCTTTTTAAGCAAGCCTATTCTGCCCCCGCATGATTTTATCTTTGATCTTGGTTGATAGTATTATTGATTTTACTTGATTTTATCACTTGTTTTATTTATTTATTTATTTATTTTTTAAGCAGGCCTATTCTGCCTCCACATGATTCTGTTTTTAATCTTAGTTAATACCATTATTGATTTTATTTGATTTTATCACTTGTTTTTATTGTTGTAGCACTTTGAGATTTTTATTAATGAAAAGTGCGGTATAAATTGAATTTATTATTATTATTATTATTATTATTTGAGGATAAAATTAGAGGAAGATCTGCTGGGACCGACTTCCTACTTGAAAAACAACATTCCTTTTGTTTTATCAGCATTTAGGACAAGAGAGAGGGTTGGGCCGATTCTTGGATGTCGGCTACACTCCACCCCAGAATGAATGGGCCTACCTCCTGGGTTTGGGTACAGGCTCCCCCACGTAGGGGGCAGGTACATGTCTGGACCTAGGGGGTATAGAATGTGCATTGGGATTATGAATGGAACGTGTCGTTATTGTTTGTCTTTGTGTGAGTGAGGATGAGGGTGGGTTTGAGTGAGTGTGTCTGTGTATGAATGTCTAATTGTCAGGCTGGGATTTGGACTGCCCCCTCTCTGTTACATCTAAGGCTACTTGATGGTCGCGCTCCTACCACGTGGCCCCCGGGTGGGTGTCTCTTTGCCTGTGGGTGGGCTGGGGGCCCTTGCTGTCGTTTTGGGGGGTTGGGCGCTTGGGCGTGTGTCGACTTGGCCTGGTGGCTGCCTGATGGGGCTCGGGTCCTCTGGTCCTATCGGGTCTGGGCCTGAGGGGTGGGCATCCCCTGGCCTCTGTGTCTGGGCCTGGGGCTACGTCAGTGCAGCGGGCTCTGGCGGGGGCCTGTGGGCTTGTCGCTGTTGGCCCCCCGGGGGTCATTGTATGTGGCCGCTGGTGGAGCTCGTCCGGTTCTTCCCCTTGGTCGGATCTGGGGAGTGGGTGAGTGGCTCGTCCTGTTCAGGTGGCCCTGGGGACTCTGGGCTCTGGGTCCTTCTTGGGGGTCTTGGCTTTGATCGCCCCTTCGTCTGCCTCTGGCTTTGGAGGGACGGATCTCTGATGCTTCACAGTCACTGCTGAGTGTTCTATTGGAGGAACCT
>JBBPBX010075652.1:2854-17296 GCA_038048925.1 Garcialebias charrua | reverse complement strand
ATATATATATATATATATATATATAGGGGAGTGGTGGCGCAGAGGTTAAGAAGGTGAGCTTGTGATCGGAAGATCGCCGGTTCAAGCCCCGGTACCGACAACAGCAAAAAGATGTGGGTGGGACAGGTGAAGCGGTCACACCTGTCTCCACCCTCATCTGCCCCACTCTGGGCCCTTGAGCAAGGCCCTTAACCCACACCATCTGCTCCCCCGGGAACCCTAAATATCAGCTCTCTGCTCCACACAGAGAGCTGTGGTAGCCCGGTGGTCTGTGGTTGTGTCAGGAAGGGCATCCGGCGTAAAAACAATTGCCAAGTCTTCATGCGACTAGTTCGCTGTGGTGACCCCTAACGAAGGGAGAAGCCGAAAGAAAAAAAAAAAAATATATATATATATATATATATATATATATATATATTATATATATATATATATATATATATATATATATATATATATATGTATATGAACATTTGTCTGTGGCTGAAAAAGCCACAGACAAAGCAGAATGTTCAAAAAAGAAACAAGCTCATCCACTTTGGTTGTGTGTTCTTTTCCAGCTCTTCTTCTAATGTGTGTTAATAATAATAATAATAATAATGTCTATTCCTGTCATCTGCATATGTTCCCATACACAGACGAAATTCGTCTCTGCATTTAACCCAACCACCTACCAGGTGGTGCAGTGAGCAGCCCGAAAGCTCCCGGGGAGCTGGAGAAATAAGTGTGCACTCATAGACACCCCAAGCTGGGTAGTGGCCGGGGCGCGAACTAAAGAGCTTAATGTATCACTAGTGCCACCAGCTGGTTAGGAGCGTTGATATTAATGATCCACCCACTGCAGGAGAATTACCCGCCCACTGCAGGAGAACTTCACGCCCACTGAAGGGGTCCTAAGCATGCAGTGGGTACAGAAATAAACCGGTCCCATAGGAACTGGCCCAAACTAGCCACAATGGGACCTTACAGGAACCAGACCTGTTGATAAGAGGCATTTGAGAAACCGTGGTATACTTTGAAACAAAAAGTTGGTCCAGAGATACTGATAACAAGTCCACTTCCAAACCCAAACTGTCCCTTTAAACACACTCCAACATCTGGATGCCCCAACATTCTTGTTTTGTAACAATAGTCACATTTTCCTTTACAAAAGTCCCAAAACTAATTTCAGTCTCAGGCTAAGGTTGTACTTTATTCAATTAATTCAGTTCATTTATAAAGCGCCAAGTCAACAGAAGTCATCAGGACACTGGACAGAAACATTAATAATAATAATAATAATGAATTCAATTTATAACGTACTTTTCATTAATGAAAATCTCAAAGTGCTACAAAGTGCAACAGAATTAAATGTCAATAAAACAAGTAAAACAAGTAAAATCAATAACAGTATCAACTAAGATCAAAAGTAGAATCATGAGGAGGTAGAGTATGCTCGGTTGAAAAGAAAGGTCTTCAAGCCGCTCTTAAAGTCAACCACAGACTGTGGGGCTCTCAGACAGTCAGGAAGAGAGTTCCACAGGCGGGGGGCAGCCACACTGAAAGCCCGGTCTCCCATGGTCCTTAATTTGGTTCTCGGAATGTGAAGGAGATTACTGTTCTGTGACCGCAGCGACCGGGTGGATGAGTATGGAATAAGAATATCCTTCAGATAATCTGGTGAAGCTCCATGTAAGCATTGATGTGTAATGAGAGCAGTTTTGTACTGAATTCTGTAGGCGACAGGAAGCCAATGAAGGTTATGGAGAATGGGCGTAATATGTTCAAATTTACGAACTCTCAACAAGATCCTTGCTGCACTGTTTTGAATATATTGAAGTTTCTGAAGGTTTTTGCCAGGGATTCCAACAAACAGGGAGTTGCAGTAGTCGAGCCTGGAGGAGACAAAAGCATGGACGAGCTTCTCAGCATCGGAAAAAGTTAGGGATGGGCGAAGTCTGGAGATGTTTCGAAGATGGAAGAAGCAAGTTTTAAACAGAAGCTTAATGTGATTTTCAAATGTAAGATTGGAGTCCATTTTTATTCCAAGATTAGTAACAGAGGTGGAGAGGGGGATGTCTTGTCCAGAAAAGGAAAGTGTTGTTATAGGAGATGTTTGTACCTGGTGAGGGGTGCCAATCAGTATGGCCTCAGTCTTGGAGCAGTTTAATTGAAGAAAGTTCTGATTCATCCATGCCCTAATTGCCTCCAGGCAGGCAGAGAGGGCAGTGAGTGAAGATGGAGATGACAAGGTGGAAGATGAGGATGCTCCAGTCCTGATGTAAAGCTGTGTATCGTCGGCATAACAGTGAAAAGAAATGTTGAACTGATTAATAATTTGACCTAAAGGCAGCATGTAAAGGGAAAACAGCAGGGGCCCCAGAACCGACCCCTGAGGGACACCACAGGAGACACAGACTGTCTGGGACGTGGCGTTGCCAAGACTAACACATTCCAGCCTATTGGAGAGGAAAGATTTGAACCAGTCCAGGACGGTGTCGCAGAGACCGACCTCCACATGAAGACGGTGGAGGAGGATACTATGGTCCACAGTGTCGAAGGCTGCAGTGAGGTCAAGGAGGACAAGGATGGAGGGAGAGCCAGTGTCAGCAGCCAAGAGGACATCATTGGTAACCCTCAGCAATGCAGTCTCTGTACTGTGAGCTGCCCTGAATCCAGACTGGAACTTCTCATACAGGGAGTGTTGTTGTAGGTGGTCCTGCAGCTGAGCAGCAACAGCTTTTTCCAGCACTTTAGACAGAAAAGGGAGGTGTGAAATTGGGCGGTAATTAGAAAAAATGTCGGGATCCAAATTAGATTTTTTCAGAAGAGGCCTAATGATGGCAGTTTTTAGAGGCAGTGGAACATGACCAGATTGTAGAGACTGATTTATTATTTGAGTGATTAGTGGGCCTATTGCAAAGTGATTGGTTTTTATGAGAGACGAGGGGAAAGGATCCAGGGCGCAGGATGAAGGCTTCATTTTCTTGATGATGGCCTCCACCTCACTCTGAACAACTTCGTCAAAGCTGTTTAGGGTCCCAGAATGCAGACGGGTAGGTGGCACACTGAGAACAGGGAGGTTGTGGAGCTGAGATCTGATAGTGTCAACTTTGGTTTTAAAAGACGAAAGAAACAGGTCGCATTTTTGAGCAGAGTCCTCAAGAGTTTGTTTAATGGGATTAAGCAGACGAGTTATTGTGGAGAAGAGCTGTTTAGAGTTTCCAGGGCAGGTGTTGATGATGTTAGAATAATATTTGGAGCGTGCTTCTTTAAGAGAATAGGCGTACGCTTTCTGATGTTCTTTATATGCCTGCTTATGCACAGAGAGACCAGATGATTTTACACGTCTCTCAATAGCACGGCCAGTTGCCTTCATCTTGCGCAGCTCATCAGTGTACCAAGGGGCTGAACGCGAGAAAGACACCAGTCTTGTCTTCAAGGGGCATGTAGGTCCAGGAGCTCCCGAAGAGATTGGTTGTAGTAATCCACAGAGTCATCTGCAGAAGGATGATTGACAGTGGTCAGGGTGTGAAGATCAGCAGACAGAACATCAAGGGAAATGTTTTTAAGGTCACGGAACTGGATGGGTCGTTTTGGGTTTGAAGCAGGCGAAGATGAAGGCACTTCCAGGGAGATGACCCTGTGGTCTGAGACACCCAGGTCATATACAGATAAGTTATTGATGAGTACAGTGTCTGTAATCACCAAATCCAGAGTATGCCCCCTGCTGTGCGTAGGGGCGTCAACATGTTGAGTGAGATTAAGAGAGTCCAGAAGAGACTTAAAATCTGTTGCCAGAGGTGAAGAAGAATTGTCCACGTGGATATTTAAGTCGCCAAGAAAAATAGTCTTCACAGGGGAGGTGCAGAAAAAAGTGAGGAGGTCATGCATCTCTGAGTTAAATGAAACATGCGGTTTGGGAGGTCTATAAATTAATATAACATTCATCAGGAGTGGGGCTTTGAAGCTGAAAGCCAGACATTCAAAAGAAGAAAAGTCATGAGAAGACAGATGAGACAATTTTAAATTACTGCGATAAATTACCGCCAGACCACCACCACGGCCAGTGCTGCGGGCTCTCTGCAGATAACTGTATCCAGAGGGACAAGCTTCGTTCAGAGAACTATAGACATCTGGTTGGTGCCAAGTCTCTGTAAGACACATGAGGTCCAAGTCCTTCTCCAGAATGTGATCATGAATTAAGCATGACTTGTTGGATAGTGACTGCACATTGAAAAGTTCTAATTTAATACCAGTTGGAATAGGAGCTTTTTGAACCGGTTTAAGTAGACTGAAGTTCACTCCACGTTTTCCTCGCCACTTCGTGCGCAGTGGACTACAAGGACTACAAGGGCCTACAGACGCAGCTTTCTGATGACGACGTCGAGGTGCGACGCGTGCGACACGTCTTTCAGCCCAGACAGCACTAATCGAATCCAAGTTCGCTTGAGAATAAACGGTTTTCTTTCGAGAGCTTCTATGGATGTAACGAGGTCTACGCAGAAGTCCCAGTTGTTTGATGGTGGAAACAGAAGGAGGAATGGAGCAGTTGTTAAGTTCAAACAACTGCGAAGCGGAATACGTCAACATCCACGAGCCGGTGGAGGCTAGCACAGAGCTAGCCGCTAGCAGCAGGCCCACGGCTCCGAGAAAGATATACAAGAAGCAGAGAGATGTAACTCGAACGAGCATTACCTTGAAGGAGTACAGGAGAGAGTCCAGAACAGTCCAGAGGACACAGGAAGTTGAGAGAGGCAGCAGGTAAGCGAACAATAAGTGCAGCTACGTGGTTCTCGAAGCTAAATTCGTGTTGAAGCTAGCGGGAGCTAGCAGCTCCTACTATTAAAATTCCGGTTAGACTAGTAAAGTTTTCTATCTAATGACTCCAGCAAACAAGTCAAATCTTGGCTTCGCCACGATCTCCCATCCTGAGCAAGCACAATGGCATCAGTGGAAAGGAAAAACTCCCTTTTAGAAGGAAGAAACCTCTAGCAGACCCAGGCTCAGGACAAGCGGTCATCTGCTTTGACCGGCAACTTATAATGTTTGCAGATCCACAACGCAGTCAGAAAAGACAGTTGCTCTAAAACTTAATCACAGAAAGGTAGAAAGGTAAAAATGCCCGCGTCCGTTCACACAGGTGCTGTACACAGGCTCGCGCCTGTCGCACTCGGCGTTCAAGAAAGGTAAAAGGTAGAAATGTCCGCGTCCGCTCGCACAGGTGCTGTGCACAGGTGCTGTACACAGGCTTGCGCCTGTCGCACTCTGCCGCACTCTGTGTTCCAGAAAGGTAGAAATGTCCAACAAGGGTCGGTGAAAAAATTGCAGAAAGTAACAAAAAAGGCTCAAGGAGCAAAAAGTACGAGGAGCAGCGGCAGCCAAGGTGCGCCCGCGTCCGCTCACATGTGCTCTGTCACAGGTGCTCTGTGACATTCCATCCATCCATCCATCCATCCATTTTCTTCCTCTTATCCGGGGTCGGGTCGCGGGGGTAGCAGCCTAAGTAGGGAGGCCCAGACTTCCCTCTCCCCAGCCACTTGAAGCAGCTCCTCTGGGAGAATCCCAAGGCGTTCCCAGGCCAGCCGAGAAAAATAGTCCCTCCAGCGTGTCCTGGGTCTTCCTCTGGGTCTCCTCCCGGTGGGAGCTCTCAATTTACCGATCGAACTACATTCCCACCCTCATCTATGGTCATGAGCTTTGGGTTGTGACCGAAAGAACAAGATCTCGGATACAAGCGGCTGAAATGAGTTTTCTCCGCAGGGTGTCTGGACTCTCCCTTAGAGATAGGGTGAGAAGCTCAGTCATCCGGGAGGGACTCAGAGTAGAGCCGCTGCTTCTCCACATCGAGAGGAGCCAGTTGAGGTGGCTCGGGCATCTGGTTAGGATGCCTCCAGGACGCCTCCCTGGTGAGGTGTTCCAGACAGAAACATTCATATATAAAAAAATAATAATTTAGCATTATTTATCTGAGGAGCAGACTGCTCTGAGTTTAACTCTCACTATACACTCTGTAACACCAGGAGACTACCGTATTTTCCTGTGTATAGGTCGCACCTTTTAATGGTTTTTTCAAGGCTTGCGACCTACACACCAGTGCAACCTATTTATGGATTTTTTTCCCATATTATTTAGACCAATTTTTCGCTCAGTTATGACAGTTTTTCACTTTGGCAGAAAAGGGTGCAGTACCACTTTTGGCCACTAGGGGTGCAGTGCAGTACCACTTTCGGCCGCTAGTGGCGCAATGCAGTACCAGTTTCGGCCGCTAGGGGACACTTCCAGAGGAGTACATCGACCGTTTCCAGCTCATGTGTCCGAAAAAAAGCTCCTCTGCTCGGACTGACTCTGTTGGCCTTCTGGTCTGGAGGTAACTTCTTTTAGCTCTGTGTTTCTTAGCCGTTTGTTTGCAAGATAAGTCAAGAACCACTCAGCGGATTTTTCTGAACTTACAGAATGTAATCACAGTGTGGACGTTTACAAGTGAGTAGCTTTATTAGATGTTTGAGATTAAAATATATATATATTTTATTAACATTAGCTTCAGTTAGCTTCTATTTATAATGTTATAAATAGCTCAGAAACCGCTCGGTGGATATTTCTGAAACTTACAGAATGTAATCACAGTATGGACTTTTAAAAGTGAGTAGCTTTATTAGATGTTTGAGATAAAAAAAAAAGATCTTTTATTAGCATTAGCTTCAGTTATCTTCTGTTTATAACGTTATAAATAGCTTCGAAACCTCTCAGTGTATATTTTTTTCTGCTTACAGTGTGTAATTATATGAGCTTTAATGTACTAACTGTTGGCCTGGATGAAACATTTGAGATAAAATTTGATTTTTTATTCGTGTTTTGAGGGACTCTTCTGTTAGCATTTGTTTTATTTCTGTGTACGGTATATTTTAGCAAATAGCTAATAAACCACTCGGCTAATAAACCACTAACCTTTGTGCTATAATGTCAGCTCTAATTTTTAGCAAACAAATAATTGTTTTTACCCTGTTAATCTTCTTAAAAGCCTTGCTGTGCGCTTCTGTGGCAGACATTAGCAGCAGAGCTAAACACTCGGTCCATATTGCCGGGTTGTCTCAGCGGTGACGCGTCACGTCAGCGGTGGATGACGCGTTACATCGGCGGTGACGTAGGTGCGACCTATACACCGGTGCAACCTATTTCAGGATTTTTCCAATTTTTGGGCAATAATTGAACAATGCGACCTATACACAGGTGCGACCTATACACCAGAAAATACGGTATTTAAAAAGTGATACAGTAGTTTTATTAAAAAGGCTGCTTTTGTGTTTCATGTTAGCACCTGAGAGAGGATTTGATGACCCACATAACTTCAGATGGATGTGTTTTTGTCAGAAATTGAACTAATGCTGCTTTTACACATGTAGACGTGTCTTGACCAGTTTGGGAGCCTTTATTTAAACTCTTGCCAAAAGAGTGCAAACAGCACTGAAAAGACAAGAAATGAAAGTATTTGTTGCAACTATACAGCATTCCTTGTACAAAAGAGAGATTAGTTCATCACACAGAGAGGCATTTGAAAAAAATCCCTCCAGCAAAAGAGTTTTGTCAACATTTCGTGGCCCTCTTTCACTCCCTGGCCCACTTTCTCTTAACTGGTGTAGTACTTAATGTATGTGAAGTAATTAATTTAGGTGGGTGAGGCAGAAGGCCGCATGCGTCTCAGACATGACTGATCACTATCAACATAAAGTCCTGACAGGATAATTGTGAGAAGCTTCCATGCCATTTGAGTTTGTCTGCTCTCACTGGCCATCTGTTTGGTGCACGTCCGCCTCCTACCTGCTACACCAGCGTACGAAGCGATGACACTCGTTTGAATGAGATAGAAAGAAGTGCAGAGATGATTTGCTCACCCAGTTTTAAACAGAAATCTAAATATGTCTTTTAACTGTAAAGAAGTTGCTGTTGTGAAGAGTTTCAAGCAGGAAAAATAAATTCTTCCAGTTGTCCGAGGATATCTGTGTCGAGCACGTCTCTCTGCAGTCAGTAAAACCTTTGTTCTTAATCCAAACTTTTTATTTTCTCATGACACACTTCCCTGCTTCAAACCAGCTAACTTTGTTCACACTTGCACCTTGCTACAGTATGAACTTTGTGTGCTTGAGAAAGAAATGCAAACCGGTTACCTCCAGCCTTACTATGGCAACGGACGCGACAAGAAAAGCGATCCTGTACCTGTGTACCTGTCTCCCTAATGGTCTGCGTGTTGGCGTAACAAGATCTGTAAAAACTCCCCTCAATGACATTTTAGATCCCCCACTGTAACTGACCTGGGCTGGGGTGTCACGAGTAGGATTTAGGTGAGTACTCAGGCTTCTCTCAGGTTCCTGCTCCCCTTCTCTTAATGAATTCAACCACAAGAACACTTGAGACGAGGGTCTTTTTTCCACATGGTCAGGACATAATTGGATGAGCTGTTTTCTGTTGTGAGATTGTGTTAGCACAAAAATATGATGTTTTTCCCCTCCGATTTCATTAGTTTGAAAGAACTGTGTAGAAATCCAACAAACCAAATCAAGTTATGTGATGTGTTTATCATTTTCTTTAGTTTTTTTGAAGGAAAGCAGTAGATGACAGTTGAAGTATCCTGCATTAAAGCACTTTGTAGACTGCGCCACTCGGACCACTCCTAACTCTGCTGTTCCCTCTGCTGGGAAAGGCAGATATTACACACCTAACAAAGAGTGCAAAAGCACAAACAAGAGCAGTTCTTTTTATTTACATTTATTTGTTCTGTATTTAAGCACCAAAACTCACCACGAGGTTAGTTCCTGCTTTGCTGCCTTCTTGGAAAAGGTACAGCCTAAGTGAGGCGCCTCGCGCTCTGTATGAATTAACGTCAGTGACTCATTCCCAAGTTTGGTGTCAGTCATCGTTGCAAATGTCAAAGCTATTATCACCAAATCTTTTCAAGAAGTTGCTCCGTCCATCTGGAGGCAGGAGTGGCGTGAGGATTTTTACAGCAACATCCACAACTTTTGAAAAGCTTGCTTTGCTTCAAAGTTAATAAACAAGTCTTATAAACAACTTCATTAACATCAATCTTTTTTAACTTAGTTAATTTTTATTTCAGTGGAGCTATTTAGCTTTGAGTATAAAGGATGAAACTTTGCTTGAACCTGTCAAATACATTTTATTTATTTGTGCTCAGTGTTGAAATTATCTAAAAAAAATTGTTAAAAAATATTAAGAGTCGTCTTTCTGTTGTTTGCATCTGTGTAATGAATAAGTTTACCTTGGATTTTTTTTTTTCAGACTAAAAGGTTCCAGCAAAGAGCCGGTTTGTTTTCAGGTTCTCTTGTGTGGACAGTGTTGATCAACTCCAGCCCACTTTGCTGTATGTGTTTCTGTTTTCCCTTTTTTTTTTTTGAATAGCACAACAGGCAAGTTCATTATGCGTGTGACTCATCCCACTAGCCCACACCCCCTCCCCATCTGCTGCTGTGCGCTGGAAAGGAGAGGGAACCGCCATTGATCACTTCTTGCCTCACACATGCACGCACACACTCCACCTTCAACGTCACCATCGATTGGCATGGTTAATGTTTTTGTGGCGAATAGGTGGCATTTCCTTTTTGTAACATTTTACATCAGTTTCACACTATTTGCTGATGGAATAAATGCCAAGCCATGCATGGACATCAATTTTAAAAAGTTGCACATGTTCAGAACATTTTTCAAAAGATTATTGTCACTGAAGTAGCATCAGGATACTGTATTTCTAAATGAATGACATCTTTACAGATGTTGAGCATGCATCAGTAAACACCTGCACATATATGTTCCTGTGTATTCATGAATTTCACTGAGACAACCTGACACACAGAAAATCTGCTACGTAATGCTTGGCAGGTCATTTTTTTCAATTCCTCACTCTCCCGATTTATTACGACATAATGCTTAAAAGTTAATTGTTAATACAATAACCATGACAGTTATAATAAAATGCAGGTAGTTTAACCACAAAGTTTTATTTAATTAATCTTAACATGCATTGTATTTCTATCAATAACAAGGAAAACTTAAAATTGTTCAAAGCAAGAACGAAGACTAAATTTTCATTTGTTTTATTAAATTTATCATAAAGTTAAGCCCACCACTTTTCACACTAAAGTTTTAAACTAAAATCTTGTCCTGAGAAAGGACAGTGTTGTAGTTGTTTTCAGACCTTGTAAATTATACCATGCCATTTTATTTATAGAGCACTTAAAACAGCGGCAAGGCCAGCCAAAGTGCTGTACGAACAAACAACAGGCAACACATAGGCAACATACAAAATGAAGTAAAAACAGAATATAGACATAAAATCGTCGCAGATAATAAATATAACGACCAAACACAGATCATCTGGTGTTGAAAGTAACGGAATAGTAGTGAGTCTTTAAACGGGATTTGAAAACCAAGAGGGAGGGGGCCTGTCTGACGAGCAGAGGTAACTCATTCCAAAGTCTTGGACCTGCTACAGAGAAGGCCCTGTCACCTCTGCGTTTAAGACGAGTTCCTGGAACTGTGAGAAGTAACTGGTCCGCTGACCTCAGAGAACGTGATGGGACATACGGTTGTAGCAAATCAGAGAGATAGGCGGGGGCGAGACTGTTCAGCGATTTGTAGACATACAGGAGAATTTTGAACTGGATTAGAAGATGAACCAGTAGCCAGTGCAGGGAGGCCAAGACTGGTGTAATGTGTTCTCTTTTGCCTGTACTGGTTAAAAATCGGGCTGCTGCGTTCTGGACCAGTTGTAATTGTGCACTGGTGGTCTGACTGATACCAAACAGGAGTGAATTGCAGTAATCAAGCCTAGATATAAAAAATGCGTGTATTATTGTCTCCAGGGTTGCAACTGTAAATGTAGGGACAATAACAGGCAAAGGTAGAGAGCTGGCTGACATGATGCAGAGAAGAAAGGTAGATGTTTTATGTGTCCAAGAGACCAAATGGAAGGGCAGCAATGCCTGCAGCATTGGAGCAGGGTTCAAACTGTTTTACCATGGTGTGGATAGAAAGAGAAATGGAGTAGGGGTGGTCCTGAAGGAGGAATTGGCAAATAATGTAGTGGAGGTGAAGAGAGTGTCAGATAGGATGATGTGCCTGAAGGTAGAAGTAGAAGGTCTGATGCTAAACATAGTCAGTGGTTATGCTCCACAGGTTGGATGTGATGGGGAGGAGAAAGATACATTTTGGAAAGATTTGGATGAAGTGATAGAGAGTATTCCCAGGGAGGAAAGAGTGGTGATTGGAGCAGACCTGAATGGACATGTTGGTGAAGGAAACAGAGGGGATGAGGAAGTGATGGGTAGGTTTGGTGTCAAGGAAAGAAACCAGGAAGGACAGATGGTGGTGGATTTTGCCAAGAGAATGGAAATGGCTATAGTCAATACCTATTTCCAAAAGAGGGAGGAACATAGAGTGACCTATAAGAGTGGAGGAAGGAGTACGCAGGTCGACTACATTCTGTGTAGAAGAGGAAACCTGAGGGAGATTGGAGACTGTAAAGTTGTGGCAGGGGAGAGCGTGGCCAGACAGCATCGGATGGTTGTGTGTAGAATGACTGTTGTTGTGAAGAAGAGAAAAAGAGTAAAACCAGAGAAGAACACCAAATGGTGGAAGCTGAAGAAGGAAGAATGTTGTGAGAACTTCAGAGAGGAGCTGTTAAAGGCTCTGGGTGGTAAGAAAGAGCTTCCAAATGACTGGGCTACTACAGCAACAGCAATTAGAGAGACAGGTAGGAAGGTACTTGGTGTGTCATCTGGACAGAGAGTGGATGATAAGGAAACCTGGTGGTGGAATAGTGAAGTGCAGGACACCATTCAAAGAAAGAGGTTAGCCAAGCAGAGAAATATGACAGTGAGAGGACTGAAGAGAGGAGACAGGAATATAAGGAGATGGGACATAGAACAAAGAGGGAAGTAGCCAAGGCAAAGCAGAGGGTGAACGATGAGTTGTATGGAAGACTGGACACTAAAGAGGGAGTCAAGGACTTGTACCGATTGGCAAGACAGAGGGATCAGGCTGGAAAGGATGTGCAACAGATTAGGCTTATTAAATATAGGAATGGTAATGTTCTAACAAGTGAGGAGAGTGTGACAGGAAAGTGGAAGGAATACTTTGAGGAGCTAATGAATGAAGAGAATGAAAGAGAAAGAAGAGTAGAGGTCATAGAAACTGTGGACCAGGAAGTGGGAAAGATTAGTGAGGGTGAGTTCTGGAATGCTCTGAAAAGAATGAAGAAGGGGAAGGCAGTAGGACCTTTTGACATACCAGTGGAGGTTTGGAAATGTTTTGGAGAGATGGCAGTGAGGTTTTTGACTCAAATATTCAATGGAATATTTGAGGGTGAGAAAATGCCTGAAGAATGGAGAAGAAGTGTGCTGGTGCCCATTTTTAAGAACAAGGGTGATGTACAGAGTTGTAGCAACTACAGAGGAATAAAGTTGATGAGCCACACAATGAAGATCTGGGAGAGAGTTGTGGAAGCAAGACTTAGACGAGAGGTGACTATCTGTGAGCAGCAGTATGGTTTCATGCCAAGAAAGAGCACCACAGATGCCATCTTTGCTTTGAGAATGCTGATGGAGAAGTACAGTGAGGGTCAGAAAGAACTCCATTGTGTCTTTGTGGATTTAGATAAAACATATGATAGAGTGCCAAGAGAGAAGGTGTGGTATTGCATGAAATCTGGAGTGGCAGAAAATTATGTTAGACTGGTACAGGACATGCATGAGAACAGCATTACAGTGGTGAGATGTGCTGTAGGAGTGACAGAAAGCTTCAAGGTGGAGGTGGGATTGCATCAAGGATCTGCTCTTAGCCCTTTCTTGTTTGCACTTGTGATGGACCGACTAACAGATGAGGTCAGGCAGGAATCCCCATGGACTATGATGTTTGCAGATGACATTGTGATCTGTGGTGAGAACAGGGAACATGTGGAAGAGAACTTGGAGAGGTGGAGGTATGCACTTGAAAGAAGAGGAATGAAAGTCAGCCGTAGTAAGACAGAGTACATGTGTGTGAATGAGAGGGAGGGGGTGGAACAGTGAGACTACAAGGAGCAGAGGTCACAAAGGTGCAGGACTTCAAGTACTTGGGGTCCACTATCCAGAAAAATGGGGAGTGTGGTAAATAGGGGTGGGCGATATTACCAAAAAATGATATCACAATATATTTTTTGAAATACCCCGATAACGATATCAGACGATATTTCACATTTTCTCCTTTTATTGAATCAACCAAACAAATGTGTAATTTCAAAATGACTTTTCATAAACAGTCACCAGAATACAAAAAAATATATTCATATTTAACAAGCAAAAATATATATACCGCACCAGCCGCCACTGAGGTGTGCGGTAATGACTATTCTAACACTTTAACACATTTTAAAAGAGCATACAGTAAATAAAAATAATAATTTCTTACTTTAAGCGGCAGCTTCTGTCATCAGTTTGCCTGTTAGCTCCAGCTGTTAGCTCCAGCTGTTAGCTCCAGTTGTTAGCACCGCTGCGTTACGTCTGAGCTTCGCAGCTTTCTGTAGCACCACGCAGTTTAAACCCTTTACAGGAAGGACTGTTAGTATCCTAACTTCATACAGTTGGAGACAGAAAAAGTTTTAATAACTTACCGACGCCGCAGTCTGTGCGCGCCGCGTTCAGCTGTTAGCATTTTAGCCCCCGAACCCGCAGCTCCGGGCAGTCCGGTTTAGCTGCACGCACCTCCTAAAAGGTTGTCGGCTTTATTATTCCAAGTTAGCTCGTTGCCCCCCGATGTCTTCGGCTTCCAGTCCGACATCGAGGCGAGCTCCAGGGACCTCTGATCGCACAAAGCCGGCTGCCCGGTGAAGCTACGATGCAACTATGAGGCTAATGCTAGCTCGTTCCTCCTCCTCGCGGTGTGCGCGCGCATGCGTATTAACAAAATGTAGGGCATCTCCACATGAAGGCAGTCTCCACGGAACACCGGCTGCTGTCTGCTGCTTCACGCGGTCCGCGTTCCTCCACAAAACCACCGTTATCGCAAAGTGACGCAGTCAAATGACGTCATCATAGGATGCCGCGATATAATTTTTTTCACCGGTGTCAAAAAATCCACCGGTATTATCGTAAACGAGACGATATGGCCCACCCCTAATACATACATACATACACATACATATATATACATACATACATACACATAGATATATATATATAAATATATATACATACACATACATACACATACATATACATACATACATACATACACATACATATATATACATACATACATACATACACATACATATACATACATACATACATACATACACACACATACATATACATACAAACATACTTATATATATATATATATATACACATACAAACATACATATATATATATACACATACATATATATATATATATACACACATACATATAAAT
>JBBPBX010075650.1:0-17297 GCA_038048925.1 Garcialebias charrua | reverse complement strand
AAGATATAACTGTAGTAATAATATAGGGGGCGCTATGGAGTAAAAATTTACATAACATTATCAATGTGTGTAGAAGTGTTCACTGATGAATCACAATAAATCTGGTTCAGATCGGATGATGTATCACTGAGATATAACTATAGAAATAATGTAGGGGGCGCACTTGAGTCAAATGTTAGCCACCATATCAATGTGTCCACAAGGGCTCACTGATGATGCACAATAAATCTGGTTCAGATCGGATGATGTATCACTGAGATATAACTATAGAAATAATGTAGGGGGCGCACTTGAGTCAAATGTTAGCCCACCATATCAATGTGTCCACAAGGGCTCACTGATGATGCACAATAAATCTGGTTCAGATCGGATGATGTATCACTGAGATATAACAGTTTGAATAATCTAGGGGGCGCTCTGGAGTCATATGTTAAACAACAATATCAATGTGTCCACAAGGTCTCACTGATTATGCACAATAAATCTGGTTCAGATCGGATGATGTATCACTGAGATGGGACTATAGAAATAATGTAGGGGACGCATGAAGCGCAAGTTTGAGGCCTGGCCACGCCCCTTTAGCATAAACGAAAACGCAAACTTTTGATAACTTTTACTGTCCAATGTGTTAAGGGCATATTAACCAAGTTTGAAGGCAATCTTTCCAAATCCCTAAGATGAGTTTGTTTAAATACGCAATTCAAAAATGCCTGAAAATGACCTTTGACCAAAAATGGCCGACTTTGTGTTTGTTTTTGACCAGTGCTCCAAGAGAGTTTTTCGTAGATCCTGAGAAGATACATATATTCACCGAGTTTCAGAATAATCGGGCCAAAAATGGCTTGGGGCTGATGTTTTTAAATATTCTAGGGGGCGCTATGGAGTCTATATGCTAATTAGCATAGACACCTGTTCAAGCGGTGGGCAATGATCGATCATACTGATTTTGGTACTCCTCAGATCAAATCTGTGGATTTTAGAACCAAACGTATGGTGATGGCGTTATGTCTTAATTCGCCACGTCGCCACGCCCACATGCTCCACCAAAAACGAACAGTATTGGAATGCTTGTTACACCAACATGTCTTCGGTCACTGGACACAATGCCACGCTGATTAGGGAACAGGGGTCCGATATGGACCGTTCAAGGTAAAACTTTACACTTCCTGTTGTCAGGGGGCGTGGCTTAAGTGATGTCATGATTTGACCATTCAATATTGCAGGGGACCGGATGTGCGTCAATCACTGAAGGTTTGATGTATTAGACAGTTTTCGTGTAGGAGCTAAATGCATTTCGTTTTTCATGGCGAGATGTCCATATTTGACGTCTGGCCCCGCCCCTTCAGCATCCGTGAAAACGAACCGTTTTGATAGGGCTTGTTCCTCCATGCCTTATGAAGAATTTAGCCAAGTTTGAACCAAATCTAGCGAAATTCATAGGAGGAGTTCGTTCAAATGCGGAGGTAGTAAATGGCCAAAAAGGTGTGAAAATTTGGTCATCGTTCCAAAATGGCCGCCTTCCCATTTATTGTACAACATTGGTGCCAGAGGGTTTTCTGTGCATCTTGGTGAGTTGGACAAGTGTACCAAATTTCATGATTCTACGTCAAACTAAGGTCAATGCGGAGGGTATTTTGAAAATTTCTAGGGGGCGCTCTTGAGCCGTTTCTGTGGCAATTTTTGCCACGCCCCCAAAATACGTAATTTTTCACCAGTCCTGATGTGTCCGCCAAATTTGGTGAGTTTTCATATATGATAAAGCCCCCAAAAGGCCACTTCATTTGGGAACAGAATAAAAGAAAAAAAAATAAGAAACAGTTCAATTACAATAGGCCTTCACAGCGCTTAGCTGCTCGGGCCTAATAATAATAATAAAAAAATAATAATAAACACTACAATTACAATAGGCCTTCGCAACGCTTAGCTGCTCGGGCCTAATAATAATAAACAGTACAATTACAATAGGCCTTCGCAGCGCTTAGCTGCTCGGGCCTAATAATAATAAGAAACGATAGAATTACAATAGGCCTTCGCAGCGCTTAGCTGCTCGGGCCTAATAATAATAATAATAAGAAACGATCGAATTACAATAGGCCTTCGCAGCGCTTAGCTGCTCGGGCCTAATAAACACTACAATTACAATAGGCCTTCGTAGCGCTTAGCTGCTCGGGCCTAATAAGAAACAGTACAATTACAATAGGCCTTTGCAGCGCTTAGCTGCTCGGGCCTAATAATAAAAATAATAAACACTACAATTACAATAGGCCTTCGCAGCGCTTAGCTGCTCGGGCCTAATAAGAAACGATCGAATTACAATAGGCCTTTGCAGCGCTTAGCTGCTCGGGCCTAATAATAAACACTACAATTACAATAGGCTTTCGAATCGCTTAGCTGCTCGGGCCTAATTAAGGCTTTACACACACCAAGCTCCTGCACAGACTTATTTTAGATGTCACACAAGGTTATGGTGCTGGATATGACCTTTGTGTCATCAGGGCAGAAATGCCTTATCTTTACATATAGGTCTTTTTTATTAATCTTTTGTGGGCTGGTCAGTTTCCATCCATCCACCCAACCACCCACCCATCCATCCATCCATCCACCCACCCATCCACCCATCCATCCCATCCATCCATCCATTTAAATAATGTATTTCAAAGGAAGAAAGATAAGATTTCTTGTTTCACCAAATATATATTAAAGGGGACCACAGATGCAAAATTCACTTTTTAATGTTTTTGTACTCAACTTTGGGTATTTACTTCATAAAAAAACAGTCCTAAGGCCAAAAAAATGCACCCAGTGGTTTATTTACTATAAGTATATTTATTTATCTTAGATAGAAACGCGCCGATTGCACTTCCTGCGGTTTGTTACGTCACAAACCGCAGCCACAACCCACAGCCACAACCCATCCCAACCTTTGTCCCGCCCCCGTCACCTAGCAACCCCTGGTAATGCTCCACCCACGCGGTTCCTGAGTTCATCTCAGCCTGCACACTAGGTGGCGGTATGCACCTAACAGTTGTTTGCGATCCGCCATAAATCAAATGGAGAAGAAGAAGAATAGTTCATCTCAGCAGAATGGCTCCTAAAGTTAAATGTTGCGTTGTTGGCTGCATTACACAACATGTGTCGATACACACTCTTCCAGTCTCAGAGAGCAGAGATGCGTGGCTTAAAGGGATTGTGACATGATTTTTTTACTATTCATAAAATTGCTCAATATATATATATTTTATCATTTAAATATGTTTGTTTTTGCAAACAAAATGATAAATCACTTTAATTTTGCTTTAAAAGTGATTTTGAACTTCAAGCCGTGTTTAATCATGGGAAATCCCATTACACACGAACGCACCATCTGTGATGTCACACTGGGCAGAGCTCTGGGCTTGTCACAGTGCGCAGGTATGAGCAGCTCGACATGAAGGAAGTCTGATACAGCATCAGACCTAAATTAGATCCTGTTGTTTCTTGTTTCATCACCCAAACAATTTTCTGCTTCCCAAAATGAAGACAAATAGCTCAAATCTTCACTTAGATTGCTAAATTCAGCCAGTTTTAAATTGTCCGCTATTAAAGACACCACAGCCCTCTGCCCAGTGTGACATCACATATGGTGCGTTCGAGTGTAATCGGATTTCCCATGATTAAACACGGCTTGAAGTTCAAAATCACTTTTAAAGCAAAATTAAAGTGATTTATCATTTTGTTTGCAAAAACAAACATATTTAAATGATAAAATATATATATTTTGAGCAATTTTATGAATAGTAAAAAAATCATGTCACAATCCCTTTAATGTTATTTTTAATGTCAATGTCCAGGCGACATTACCGTAGAAGAATTACACTTCTTATATGATGAAGGACTACTTTTGCACAACTGCCAGTTTGGTTGAGTGGTTAGCGCGCTGGACCGCCACTCGGGAGATCTGGGTTCGCATCTTGTCCATTGCATCTTTTTTTCCCCCCCCTTTTTTTTTTAAAGCCTTTTGTTTCGGAGAAACCCTCTCTGACCCTCCTGGCGAAGATAATGGAGCACTAAGCAGATTTAAAATTGATAGTTTTCAGATAAAAAGACAGCACCGCTGTGAGTGTGTGTGTGTGTGTGTGTGTGTGTGTGTGTGTGTGTGTGTGTGTTGTGTCCGCCAGTGACTGCTCGCTCCCTCCAGCTCGCGCGCACAGGCAGAGGGTGGGAGAGTCAGAGGAGACATTACAGAGGAAGAATAAAAAATGACACGACAACTTGTACACTCTGATCTGTCGTGGTCCAGTTCAGCTCAGTCAGCTCGGCTCTGTGGCAGTAACGTGAGTTGACTTCCTCGTCTGCCTTTGGAGGGCGGAGTTAATGCAAGCAGATCTTTGAAGGGCGTGCCACGAGATCTCATTATCATAAACCGGTCGTTCAAAATGAAAGTTAAAAATGGCAGAATTAAAAAGGGTATAATTGATTATATAAGAATTATTTTGTGTATTAAATTGAATAAACAGTGTCTGGTAACCCCAAAGAAATACCATAAAAATTTTAAAACATATCTGTGGTCTCCTTTAACATAAAAAAAATTCTAAAGATAATCTCACATAAAGATAAACAAAAACATTTTAGAGCAAAATTATCTGGGAAAAACAAGGCTATTTTAATTAAACACGCTGCTCGATTCAGCTTTTTTATCATGATGACAGCAGCTGACAGCAGCTGACAGCAGCGTGAACTGCTGATCCATCCGATCTTAACTGTACATTTTACCTTTTCAAACGGCCAATTGAACCTGCATAATTGGTGCACCATTATCGTGCTTTAAATTTTAGTTTCTTTGTTGCGATTTGTAAAACCTAAGCCAATCCAACGCGCGTGATTGCGCAATGCGCGGCTGGACACAGACCACGGCTGGAGCGCATTGCGCGGTGATTACGCGTGTCTGCTTTGACTAAAGAAAATATAGATTGTGGATGGATGGATGGATGTATGTGTGGATGGATGTATGTATTATGTATGGATGGATGGATGGAAACTGATTTGGTTGCGATTTGCTTGCAAACGCAGTAAAACCTTATTTTCTTTCTCGGGTCGGTTGGAAAAACAGCTGACAGCTCTGACAGCTTTGATCGGCTTTATTTTCCTTGTTCCTTGTGTTCACTAAGCAATCTATAGATGTTAAGTAGCCATGTGCTTCTTTCAAAGCTGCACATTATTGGCCGAAACCAATAACAAAAGCTCCGATACCAGCCAAACAAGTCTGCATGTTAATCAGCTGTGAGTGTCCCCGTCCCCAGTACGCAAATCCCTGAGGCCTGTTTTTACTCTGAAAACAAACTGATTTCTAACACAAAGTTTATCAGTTTATTCACTAAACTCTCGGTCATGTGCTCATACAGTTTGCACTACTTCTCATATTTGCACTAATGTTTGTATTACATTACTGCCTATAGTCATACTACTGTTTACATTCACTGTTTACATTTATTAATACGGTTTACATTTATTACTACTGTTTTACATTTATTACTACTGTTTACATTTACACTACTTTTATATCTACACTACTGCTGATACATATACAGTATTCTCTGACTAGCCTTATTAAGGATGCCAAATGTGCCTTACTGCATATGCCACTTTGCCTCTATACCAACATCAACTACCTCATACATATACAACTGTGTACATTAACTCATATGCTGCTTTGCCACTCTTTGCAAATGTCAATGCTAGAACCTTCAGTTTATTTTATAGATATACTTTTTTATACTTTTTATACTACTATGCAAAAACTCAGGACAGTATTACACTTTTATTATTTCATTTTATGCTTATGTTCATTGGGTGTTTGGTGTTTTAGGGGTGTTTGGTGTTTCAGTGTTGGTGTAAATTTTCATACTTTTATACTACTATGAAAAAACTCAGGACAGTGTTACACTTTTACTATTTTATGCTTATGTTTATTAAATGTTTTAGTGTTTAGTGTTTAGATGGTTACTGTTGCACCGAGGGACTGAGAGAAATGCAATTTCAATCCTGTGTATGTCCTGTACATATTGCAGTTCTGACAATAAAGTTGACTTTGACTTTGACTTTTGACTTTGACTAAAGTTTAAAAGAACTAGCAAACAATGATTTATGGAACTACAATAGAAACAATGAACCATTAGGTTGAATAATATATTAGTTATAAATAATATAAAACCAAAAAACCTCAACTAACAGAACTAAATATATTTAAGTTGACTAAAAAATAATCTATATTGAGATTTTAACTGCTACAAAGTCAGATATTATACCTTCAAACTTTGTGACAACACCTACAGATACTGCAGAAGCAACCAAGGCACCTGAACTATAAACAATCGAAACGTCGACTGCAAATAATTGAAACTACCATCTGTAACTACTAGAATCATAACCATAGAAAGCATAACATAGACAAACGTCTAGGCTCATTATTAAAGCAACACCACAGAGTGTTAACTAGCAGAAGAAAGCATAATAGTTTGAGTTATTAAAATTTACATCCTATTAACTCAAGGGAGGATTGGACAGATTTAAAGGGATTGTGACATGATTTTTTTACTATTCATAAAATTGCTCAAAATATATATATTTTATCATTTAAATATGTTTGTTTTTGCAAACAAAATGATAAATCACTTTAATTTTGCTTTAAAAGTGATTTTGAACTTCAAGCCGTGTTTAATCATGGGAAATCCCATTACACACGAACGCACCATCTGTGATGTCACACCGGGCAGAGCTCTGGGCTTGTCACAGTGCGCAGGTATGAGCAGCTCGACATGAAGGAAGTCTGATACAGCATCAGACCTAAATTAGATCCTGTTGTTTCTTGTTCCATCACCCAAACAATTTTCTGCTTCCCAAAATGAAGACAAATAGCTCAAATCTTCACATAGATTGCTAAATTCGTCCAGTTTTAAATTGTCCGCTATTAAAGACACCACAGCCCTCTGCCCAGTGTGACATCACATATGGTGCGTTCGAGTGTAATCGGATTTCCCATGATTAAACACGGCTTGAAGTTCAAAATCACTTTTAAAGCAAAATTAAAGTGATTTATCATTTTGTTTGCAAAAACAAACATATTTAAATGATAAAATATATATATTTTGAGCAATTTTATGAATAGTAAAAAAATCATGTCACAATCCCTTTAATGTAACTAAACATAAGTACACTATTAAACCTTTGTGTATATTAGTTAGGCCTAAAGCACAAATCTCCTACAACAGGGAGGAAAAAAGTGATTTTAGGAAAAACATAACTCTGAACAATGTGTAAAGCAACAGCTCAAAACCATAAATAACATAAAGTGAGTAACTGAACAGGGATATCACTATTCTTCAGAAATTCCTATGTATAGTATTAAATGTGAATTTATGAGAAACACAAGATATGAGAACACAGAAAATTAACAACTATTCCATTACCAATTGGTTAACACATGCATATAAAACTCCAAGAATTATAATACTAAATATTAATATTTTACAAGTGGAGGTTTCAAACAACAAAATCTATTTAAGGAACATAACTGTTGATGATTAGTGCATGCTCTTCACAATAAGAATGAAATTATTTGTGACACTTTTATACAATGGAATGAATGAGATGATAAATTTTGAAGTGAAAGTTGAAAAATCTTAGAGCTTAAAGATACGCTGCAAGTGCTTGTTTTAATTATGTTTTGAACTATTTCTGAAGCTATGTTAAAATTTAAAAAGCTAAAAGGTTAACTCTGGGGAGGATGCTGATAAGTGGTCTTGAGGATTGATTAAAACCTAAATTTAGAAATGTTGATAAAATATGAATTAGTACAATCCTAGTACTAATTGTGATTTTCCTATTGGCATGTTGTGTCCTGCCACCTTGAGGTGAATGGAAAAAGCAAACACTGGCAACCAAAGGACTTGAAGGCTGAAAATCAACTGGTTCAGATCAAGATGCCACAGCAGATCTATCACCCTGCCTCTTGCCAAACTGACTGCTGAAACGCAAAGGAACTTTGAGGCAAAAGTGGAAAAGTGAAGTATGGAAATGAACATTTTCTCAAATAAATAATAAGTCATTCAGCCAAGTATTGAAACAACAATAAAGACATTTCTTTCTTTTTTTTGTTTTTGCAGTTCAGTTCCATAAGGAACTGAACTGAACTGAAGAGCTAAGGCTCTTTGTCTTATTCTTTACCTTTTATTTCCTTACTTTTCTAAGTTTCAATCCTTTTATTTCCTATACACTTCTTGATGTGTATTGTTTGTCTTTAAATTATGGGACTCTGAATCAAACTACTGGTGTCTGTCAACAGCTGAGACATAATTTTCAAGTCTGTGTTTCATCATGGTACATCTTCATTTGTTTTCTATCTTATCATGTTATGTTTGCTTTTATCAATTATGTTACTCTGAACAAAATTTTATTTGGCTAATGCACTTGCTCCCTGCCTTAGAAATCAAATCTCAAATCAAATGACAGAAGCTAGAGAGGGGTCTAGTTCTGAGGAGACATTTTTCTTCTAAATGACAACAGGTTTTTTCAGCTTCTCAGGGAGCAATGGCAACTATCCATTGAAATGACTAAGTGATCATATTTTGGTAAGACCTTAAGTTTTAACTGTTATAACACCACTGTCATACATTATCATATATTCACACTGTACAGTACAATTTATACTCACATTTAAGGATAAAATAATCTCACACTTACTCATAATCTCACACTCAGTTATTTATATATCCCTAAATATATCAGAAAATTTGGCAGCATTAGTTTATTTGAAGAATTCCTCAAATCAGGGAGGATTGTAGGATTTAAGAAACTGTATTATTTGGATTATCTGCTTTATAACAAGGCCCAAGTTAATATGTATTTGTAACTTACAATGACCTGCAGAGAATGTGTTCAACAGAGAATTTGCAGATGTGCTATACATGGAAAGTGATTTGTTTATGTGTCCAGTATCAGGACTTTCTGGACGCACTACCAAGTTTATATGAGACAATTTCCCATCAGAACAGTTTTTATTAACTCAAGTGTTAACAGCTGTTCTGTCAAGCTGACCAGGGAAGAATCGGTTATCTTATCTTGATGCATGCTCAATAACCCAGGTAGAAAAATTGGACGGGGAACGGACTGGTGAGTGCAATACCTTGAATTTCCCATCCATGGGACAATTAAGGCTGTTTCTATTCTATTCTACAACTCTCTGACGTCAATGAAATGTATAAATTGCTCTGAAAATGTCCCTTCGACAGGGGTTCTTGTCTTTGAGGTCTCAGGTTATTTAGCTGTTTGGACCGAGGACATAAGCTTCAAATAAAACCCGCATTTTGCTGTCAATCAGAACCAAGATGTTTCCTGTTTTATTTAATGTACCCAAAGAGTATTCATGTAGTATTAGATTTCTACAACGTGTCCTCCTTAAAATATGTTGTGCCCTTGGTGGACATAACAGACCATAAGAAAAAGTATAAAAACAAGACAAAAAAGGGTTCCAGCTGATAAGTTTATTATATTTCAATAGTCCATTCCATTCAGATTTAATAAGTAAACACTACAATTGTTAAAATCAAAAAAGGCGTTCAATACAGGATCAACTGGACTTTATTTGTTGCAGAAAACGTTTCGACTTTGTTTCGAGTTGATCCTGTATTGAACGCCTTTTTTGATTTTATCATGTCCTGGACGACTGAGAATCTTCACCAGCATACTACAATTGTTCAAAAAGTGTGGAACTTAAACGACAGCTTGCGTACATTAACAAAACAATGGGACATGCAGAATACATTAAATTGATTTGTTTAAGAAAATGATGATTTCTTGGGAATGATTTTGTTTCATACTTCCTGCTTCAAAAATGAGAGAAATTTCAGTGGAGCTACAGAATACAATGCACTTGTTGCTGTTTTGACTTTAACTCCAGTCCATTAATTAAATTATCTATTTTTGAACAAACATGTTTTTGTGGCTGCAATCATCTAATTACTGTTTACTGGGGGCGGCCGTGGCGTAGTGGTAATGGCAGTCGTCTCCCGATCGGAAAGTTGGCGGTTCGACTCCCGACCATGTGTCGTTGTGTCCTTGGGCAAGACACTTAACCCTGAGTTGCTCCCGGTAGGACTGGAAAGCACCTTGCATGGTAGTCTGCCGCCACCGGTTTATGAATGTGTGTAGCATTCAATATATGTGTAGCACTTTGAGATTTTCAGTAATGAAAAGTGCGTTATAAATTGAATTAATTATTATTATTATGTGTAGGGCAATGGTCATGGTTGTGTTGATGGTCATGACCATGATTATGGTGATCATTTTGTTGGTGATCGTTGTGGTCATGGTTGTCAAATTCACGGTAGTAGTCCTAGGCACATTAGTGATCATTATTGTGGTCATGAAGATTGTAATCAATGTCATAGAAATGATAGACGTGTTGGCCATCATCATGTTAGTAGTCATGTTAGTAGTCATGTTTGTGGTCATGTTAGTGATTGTAAAGGTTATGAATGTGGTCTTTATGGTGGTTGTGTTGGTGCTCATGTTTGTGCTCATGGTCGTGGTGGTATTGGTGATCATGGTCATGGTGGTCATGCTGGTGATGATCGTGATGGTGCTCGTATTTATATTGTTCATGGTGGTGGTCATTTTTGTGATTGTAATTGTCATGGTGGTGATGATTATGCTCGTGTTGGTTATTGTGGTGGCCATGGTGATCATCATCATGGTTGGGTTGGTAATGTTTGCTACGGTGGTCATCTTTGTGATTCTGGTGGTCATGCTGGTTGTGTAGGTGGTCATAATGGTGTTTGTCATCATGGTTATGATGATTGTGTTTGTGATGGTGGTCATGACAATTTTGGTGGTGATCATGGTGGTCATAAGATTCATGGTCATGGTGATGATAATTATACTGGTGTTGTTGATTGTAGTGGTCATGGTGATCATCATTATGGGTGTGCTGGTCATGTTTGCCATGGTGGTCATCTTCATGATTCTGGTGGTCATGATGGTTGTGTCAGTGCTCATGATATTGTATTGCATCATGGTCTTGGCGGTGCTTGTGTTTGTGATGGTCATGGTCTTAATCTTTGTGGTGATCATTGTTGTGTTTCTGTTGGTCATTATGGTGATTTTTATCATGGTCTTGGTGGTGCTTGCACTTGTGATGGTCAGGGTTAAAATCTTTGAGGTTCTGCTGTTCATGATGGCCATGTTGGTGCTCATGATGGTGTTTGTAATCAATGTCATGATGGTGCTTATGTTTTTGATGACCATGGTGATCATCAGTATGGTCACCATCTTTTTGGTATGGGTGGTCATGATGATGTTTGTCATCATGGTCATGGTAGTGCTTGTGTTTGTGATAGCTGTAAAGTGATCATCTTTGTGGTTCTGCTTGTCATGATGGTCAAGTTGGTGCTAGTGATTGTGGTTGTCATCATGCTCCAACTGGTACTTATGTTTGTGGTGGTGCTTATGTCTGTGGTGGTCATAATGGTCACAGTGGTGGTGTTGACCATCATGGTCATGGTGGTCTTTGTGGTGGTGTTGGCAATCATGGTCATGGTGGTGCTTGTATTTGTGATGGTCATAATCACCATCATTGTCATCATTATCATGGTGGTGCTTATGTTTGTGGTGGTCATTGTGGTCATGGTGGTGGAATTGGCCATCATGGTCATGGTCTTTATGGTGGTGTTGGCCATTATGGTCAATGTGGTCTTTGTGGTGGTGTTGGCTGTCATGTTTGTGGTGGTCTTTGTGGTGGTGGTGGTGGTGGTCATCTTGGACATGGTGGTCTTTGAAGTGGTGTTGGCCATCATGGTCATGATGGTCATTGTGGTGGTGTGAGCCATGATGGTCATGATGGTTCTTGTGTTTGTGGTGGTCATGGTACCCATGTTTGTGGTGGTCATGATGTTCATGGTGGTGGTGTTGGTCATCATGGTCATGGTGGTCTTTGTGGTGGTGGTGTTAGCCATCATGGTCATGTCGGTGCTTGTGTTTGTGGTGGTCATGTTGCCCATGATTGTGGTGGTTATGATGGTCTTGGTGGTGGTGTTGGCCATCATGGTCATGGTGGTCTTGGTGGTGGTTTTTGTCATCATGTTTATGGTGTTCTTTATGGTGTTGTTGGCCATCATAGTCATGGTGGTCTTTGTGGTGGTGTGTGCCATCATGGTCATGATGGTACTTGTGTTTATGGTGGTCAAGGTGCCCATGTTTGTTGTGGTCATCATCATCATGGTGGTGATGTTAACTATCATCGTCATGATGGTCATGGATGTGGTGTTGGTCATCATGGTCACGGTCGTCTTTGTGGTGGTGTTGGCCATCATACCATACCATATCATACAATTTTATTTTTTAAGCACTTTAAATAGGAACAAGTCCACACCAAAGTGCTGAACAAAAAAACAAGCAACAGTTACCACAGACAATGAAGTACAACACGAAAAATATAAAAACATGATCATGATGTTCATGGTGGTGGTGTTGGTGCTTGTGGTAGTGTTGGTCATCATGGTCATGGTGGTCTTTGTGGTGGTGTTGACCATTATTATCATTGTGGTGCTTGTGTTTGTGTTCATCATGGTGCTCATGTTTTTGGTGGTCATGATGCTCATGATGATGGTGTTGACCATCATGGCCATGGTATTGTTTGTGGTGGTGTTTGCCATCATTATCGTCATGGTGGTGGTCTTGGTGATTGTCTTGGTGATGGTGGTGGTGGTCATCATGGTCATGGTGGTCTTTGTGATGGTGTTGACCGTCGTTGTGGTCATGATGGTCATGATGATGGTGTTGGCCATCATGGTCATGGTGGTCTTTGTGGTGGTGTTTACCATCATGGCCATGGTGGTCATGGTGGTGCTTGTGTTTGTGTTGGTCATAGTGCCCATGTTTGTGATGGTCATGATGGTCATGGGCGGCTGTGGCGTAGTGGTAATGGCAGTCGTCCCCCGATCGGAAGGTTGGCTGTTTGAATCCCGGTTCCCCACACCATGTGTCCTTGTGTCCTTGGGAAAGACACTTAACCCCAAGTTGTTGTAGGACTGGAAAACACCTTGCATGGTAGTCTGCCGCTACCGGTGTATGAATGTGTGTAGCATTCAATGTCAGAGTCAGAGTCAGAGAGTCTTTATTGTCATTTGCACCGCATGTGGTACATGTGGTGAAAACGAGATTATGTACACGGGCTACAATGTGTGTAGCACTTTGAGATTTTCACTAATGACAAGTGCATTATAAATTGAATTCATTATTATTATTATTATTATTATTATTATTATTATTATTATTATTATTATTATTATTATTATTATTAATATGGTGGTGGTGTTGGCCATCATGGTCATGGTGGTCTTTGTGGTGGTGTTGGCTTTCATGTTTATGTTGGTCATGGTAGTGGTATTGTTGATGTTGGTGCTTTTGATGGTGTTGGTCATCATGGTCATGGTGGTCTTTGTGATGGTGTTTACTATCATGGTCATGGTGGTATTTGTGTTTGTGGTGGTCATCATGGTCATGATGATTGTGTTGATCATCATGGTCATGGTGCTCTTTATGGTAGTGTTTACCATCATGGTCATTGTGGTGCTTTTGTTTGTGTTGGTCATGATGGTCATGATGATGGTGTTAGCCATCATGGTCATGGAGGTTTTTGTGGTGGTGTTGGCCATAATGATCATGATGGTCATGGTGGTGGTGTTGTTGATGTTGATGCTTCTGGTGGTGTTGTCATCATGGTCATGGTGGTCTTTGTGATGGTGTTTACTATCATGGTCATGGTGGTGCTTGTGTTTGTGTTGGTCATGATGGTCATGATGATGGTGTTGGCCATCATGGTCATGGTGGTCTTTGTGGTGGTGTTGGCCATCATGATCATGATGGTCATGGTGGTGGTGTTGTTGATGTTGGTGCTTCTGGTGGTGTTGGTCATCATGGTCATGGTGGTCTTTGTGATGAAGTTTACTATCATGGTCATGGTGGTGCTTGTGTTTGTGTTGGTCATGATGGTCATGATGATGGTGTTGGCCATCATGGTCATGGTGGTCTTTGTGGTGGTGTTGGTCACACTACCCCTAACCCTAACCCATGTTTGTGGAGGTTATGATGGTCTTGGTGGTGGTGTTGGCCAGCATGGTCATGGGGATCTTGGTGGTGGTTTTCGTCATCATGTTTATGATGTTCTTTACAGTGTTGTTAGCCATCATGGTCATGGTGGTCTTTGTGGTGGTATGTGCCATCATGGTCATGATGGTACCTGTGTTTATGGTGGTCAAGGTGCCCATGTTTGTTGTTGTCATCATCATCATGGTGGTGATGTTTACTATCATCGTCATGATGGTCATGGATGTGCTGTTGGTCATCATGGTCATGGTGGTCTTTGTGGTGATGTTGACCATTATTATCATGGTGGTGCTTGTGTTTGTGATCATCATGGTGCCCATGTTTTTGGTGGTCATGATGCTCATTATGATGGTGTTGGCCATCATGGCCTTGGTGTTGTTTGTGGTGGTGTTTGCCATCATTATCATGATCGTCATGGTGGTGGTCTTGGTGATGGTCTTGGTGATGGTGGTGTTGGTCATCATGGTTATGGTGGTCTTTGTGATGGTGTTGACCGTCATTGTGGTCATGATGGTCATGATGATGGTGTTGGCCATCATGGTCATGGTGGTCTTTGTGATGGTGTTTACCATCATGGTAATGGTGGTCATGGTGATGATTGTGTTTGTGTTGGTCATGGTGCCCATGTTTGTGATAGTCATGATGGTCATGGTGGTGGTATTGGCCATCAAGATCATGGTGGTTATGTTCGCCATTATGGTCATGGTGGTCTTTGTGGTGGTGTTGGCTTTCATGTTTATATTGGTCATGTTGGTGGTGTTGTTGATGTTGGTGCTTCTGGTGGTGTTGGTCATCATGGTCATGGTGGTCTTTGTGATGGTGTTTACTATCATGGTCATGTTGGTGCTTGTGTTTGTGGTGGTCATGATGGGGTTTGAGTGTCCCAATGATCCTAGGAGCTATGCTGTCAGGGGCTTCATGCCCCTAGAAGGGTCACCCAAGGCAGACAGGTCCTAGGTGAGGGACCAGACAAAGTGTAGCCCAAAGAACCCAATGATGAGTACAATAATTGGACAGAATGTTCCCTCGCCCGGACGCGGGTCACCGGTGCCCCACTCTGGAGCCAGGCCCGGAGGTGGGGCACGATGGAGAGCGCCTGGTGGCCGGGCTTTTACCCATGGAGCTCAGTCTGGCACAGCCCGAAGAGGAGATGTGGGTCTCTCTTCCCATGGGCTCACCACCTATGGGAGGAGCCAAAGGGGTCGGGTGCAATGTGGGATGGGTGGTGGCCGAGGGCAGGGACCCTGGCTGTCTGATCCTCGGCTACAGAAGCTGGCCATTGGGACATGGAATGTCACCTCTCTGGTGGGGAAGGAGCCTTGAGTTAGTGTGTGAGGTTGAGAAGTTCCGGCTAGAAATAGTCGGACTCACTTCAACGCATGGCTCTGGCTCTGGAACCAGTTTCCTTGAGAGGGGTTGGACACTCTTCCACTCTGGAGTTTTCCCTGGTGAGAGGCGCCGAGCAGGAGTGGGCATACTCGTTGCCCCCCATCTTGGTGCCTGTACGTTGGGGTTCACCCCGGTGAACGAGAGGGTAGCCTCCCTTCGCCTACGTGTGGGGGGACGGGCTCTGACTGTTGTTTGTGCCTATGCGCCAAACGGTAGCGCAGATTACCCACCCTTTTTGGAGTCCTTGGAGGGGGTATTGGAGAGTGCGCCTCCTGGGGACTCCCTTGTTCTACTGGGGGACTTCAACGCTCACGTGGGCAATGACAGTGAGACCTGGAGGGGTGTGGTTGGGAGGAACGGCCCCCCTGATCTGAACCCGAGTGGTGTTCTGTTATTGGACTTCTGTGCTCGTCATGGATTGTCCATAACGAACACCATGTTCAGGCATAAGGGTGTACATATGTGCTCTTGGCACCAGGACACCCTAGGTCGCAGTTCGATGATCGACTTTGTTGTCGTCTCATCTGATCTGCGGCCGCATGTCCTGGACACTCGGGTGAAGAGAGGGGCGGAGCTGTCCACTGACCACTACCTGGTGGTGAGTTGGCTCCGATGGTGGGGGAGGATGCTGGTCAGACCTGGCAGACCCAAACGTATTGAGAGGGTCTTCTGGGAACATCTGGTAGAGTCTCCCGTAAGACGGAGCCTTAACTCCCACCTCAGGGAGAGCTTTGAACACGTTCCGAGGGAGGCGGGAGACATTGAGTCTGAGTGGGCCATGTTCCGCACCTCTATTGTCGAGGTAGCTTATCAGAGTTGTGGCCGCAAGGTTGTTGGTGCCTGTCGTGGTGGCAACCCTCGAACCCGGTGGTGGACACCGGTGAGGGATGCTGTCATGCTGAAGAAGGAGTCCTATTGGGCCTTTTTGGCCTGTGGGACCCCGGAAGCAGCAGATAGGTACCGACAGTCCAAGCGGCATGCGGCTCGGGTGGTTGCTGAGGCAAAAACTCGGGCGTGGGAGGAGTTCGGAGAGGCCATGGAGAATGACTTCCGTACGGCTTCGAGGCGATTCTGGTCCACCATCCGACGTCTCAGGGGGGGAAAGCGGTACGCGACCAACACCATTTATGGTGGGGATGGCGTGCTGTTGACCTCAACTCGGGATGTTGTGAGTCGGTGGGCGGAATACTTTGAAGACCTCCTCAATCCTACTGGCACGTCTTCCACTGAGGAAGCGGAGCCTGGGGACTTTGGGTCGGGTTCTCCTATCTCTGGTGCTGAGGTCACCGAGGTGGTTAAAAAGCTCTGCGGTGGCAAGGCTCCAGGGGTGGATGAGATTCGCCCGTAGTTCCTTAGGGCTCTGGATGTTGTGGGGTTGTGTTGGCTTACGCAACTCTGCAATATCGCGTGGACATCGGGGGTAGTTCCCTTGGATTGGCAGACTGGGGTGGTGGTTCCTCCTATTCAAAAAGGGGGACCGTAGGGTGTGTTCCAACTATAGGGGGATCACACTCTTAAGCCTCCCTGGTAAGGTCTATTCAGGGGTTCTGGAGAGGAGGGTCCGTCGGATAGTCGAACCTCGGATTCAGGAGGAGCAGTGTGGTTTTCGTGCTGGTCGTGGAACACTGGACCAGCTCTACACCCTCAGCAGGGTCCTGGAGGGCGCGTGGGAGTTTGCCCAACCAGTTTACATGTGTTTTGTGGACTTGGAAAAGGCATTCGACCGCGTCCCTCGGGGGGTTCTGTGGGGGGTACTCCGGGAGTATGGG
>JBBPBX010075649.1:0-10718 GCA_038048925.1 Garcialebias charrua | reverse complement strand
TATATATATATATATATATATATATATATATAAATAAATACATAAATAAATAAAATTGAAATTAACAAATCTAGACCCCGACACACACACCCCCGTCCCCAAATGTGCTGTTGGTGAGTGTTGTTGTAAAGTGTACTTAAAAAGGAAAGAGAAGGAGCAAAGGCTGGCATTATACCAGTTTCCCCTCCACTCCAACTCTAACCCAGGCCCTAATTGTCTAAATGCATAATTCTGAGTGAGCATAGGTACAGGGGGCGAGAGTGATGTCATCCCGCCACCCATAACCATGTGCTCATTCCATCCCCTATATGTGACTTTTATGAGGATGTTTATGAGTGAATGTCTAAAGTGTATAATAAAATTGAGTCCCAGGTGGTTCTGAACAACAGAGATGTAAAACCGTTGCAGCACACCCGAGTCTCAAAATCCCTACATGTATTAAGTTGAGATGAAGAGGGCGGAGGTGCGTGGTGAGGGATAGGGAGAAAATATCTGCAGGAACAATGTTCCCGCAGCGAGTCAGCTCCCCCGCTGACCCTACATACCCCCCCCCCAGTTCGCCAAGGTCCACCCAAGGAGCGAGGCAAAAGAAACACCTCTCCGACCGCCAGGCCATTGAGTCAAGACCATGAGGGACACGGCCCCGAGGGCCGCCAACAGCAGAACCAACAGCCCACACCCACCAGGGCCGCCACGACCCCTACGAACCGTAGTCAGCCCGCCGTCCAAGAAGACACAAAATCCCACATGGACGACAAGGCCAAGAGCGCCCGCCTAACTGCCGACAGAGCCAGGAAGCACCGCGAGCAGGCCCCAACCAGGACCCGCACGCCGGCCAAGCATAGTCCCAGACCATCATCAAGGACATCCACTTGGTCCCCACCCCAGAAGAAATACTACACCCACCCTTCATACTAACAACTTTCAGAACACATAACACATTAGACACCCAGGCTGGGTTAACCTGCCCCCTCCCTTTGGCCACTACTCACGCTCCCAGACACCCAACCCCCCAGCACATGAACCCCCAACCCACCAGCGAGCCGAGATCCCCCTGCCAGAGCCGGGCACCAGAGCGCGAGCCAGCCCATAGCCCGGCGACCCGCCCGCCAGAGCCCAAGACCCCCGATCCCCACCAGGCCCAAGCCCGGGGACGACACGCCCCCAGAATCCCAAGCTCCCGGCGCCCACCCCGAAACCACCCCAGCACAGCCGGGTCACCGACCGGCGACCCATGACCGCCGCCACCGACCACCCGAGGGCCCGCATGCCGCCCCCAGCAGACATCCCCCAGAACCCCCCCGGTCCTCCCCAGGTCGAAGGCAGGGTCCTCCCCGCCCAAGCAGCCCCAACCCCCCGGCGCCCTAAACCCCAACCTCCCCCCCACCAGCCCCAATGCCCCACAAGGCCAGATCCCAGACCCCCCACCCTCACTACGTAACGGAGCCGATCAAAGAATGCCAAATAGATTGATCCGATGTGTCGGCAGATGCTGTTTCAAGACTAATATGATCTAACAGAAGATTTTTATACTGATTAATGCTAAGATTATTTTTATTTTTCCAATTTACGAGTATGGTTTTCTTTGCGATGCATAAGGCAGTGAAAAGCATATAGGATGTATTTTTTTCTAGTATAACATCTTCAAAGATACCCAATAAGCAAACAGATGGAGAGAGTGGGATATTAAATTTCAAACATTTAGACAAGTCTTCACATACCTGTACCCAGAACCTCTGAACGGGTGGACAGAACCAGAGTGCGTGAATATAATCATCAGGTATATTACTTATGCACTGTGAGCAGTTGTTAGATGGTGTAAAACCCATCTTAAACATTTGCTAACCTGTATAATGTACTCTATAGAGAACCTTATATTGTATTAATTGTAAATTGGAGATTCTAGTCAATTTAAAAGTATTTCAACATACTTGAGACCAAATTTTTTGTTCATAGTTGATTGATAAATCTGACTCCCATATTTCAACAGGTAGTGTTATCGAATCATCGATTCTAGACAATTTTTGTATATTTTAGATAATAATTTGGGGGGTTGAAAATTAATAAACTCTAGCACACATGTTGGTGTTTCCAACAATGTTTTATTAAGCTTAAATTTCTTTTTTACAATTGACTTAAAGACCGTGTAAAGTGAATTTCAATATTTTCTTCAATAAACATTATAAATGTCATAATTGTAATCTTGTAAATGAGTAAAAAGTCTCAAAATTGTAGCTCAATTAATTTTGGAGTTATAGATCAAACTGTGTATAAAGATATGTCTGTTTCAGGATTTTTTAGGCGTGTTTTAAATGTGACCGCGTTTCGTCACGCGGTCTTCTTAAGTATAGCCCCACCCCCTGCAGCTCCAGCCGTATAAATTACTTCTTCGCCTCGGTGGAGCCGTTCACTCGCGAATCGCAGATAGCATCAGATAGCAATAGCTATAGCTCCTTTTTTGCTAAGAAAATGTGACAGGTCCATTGCATACTTAGTTATCAACGTGATTACTCTATATTTTAATCACCAACACAGACCCCGCATGCGATGTGACCGGGTCGGACCGGGTGCAGCGAGTCCGCTGCTCATCTTCTAAAATAGCGCTTATTATTAAACACATAACAGCGGAGTTATGAATTATAGTTGTGTCCTCAACTTTAAAAACAAAACCAGAGTTGTTTGTGCACTAAAAACAGCGTAACTCTTGGAAAAAGGAGCTGCTGTTACAGCCAGAACTCAGATAAAAACAGAGCAGGTTTACTGGATCTCTGCTGCACCTGTCTGCCTCTCCACACACAGCTCAGGCTGTGAAGAACGATGCCGACCGTCACAGTGGTCACTGTCTGACTCAGAGTCTGAGTCTGGCTCTGGAGGTTCAAATGAGTAGGGCTGGAGAACTCCAATTAGGCTGCCAGCCTTCGCGAACATCTTCAGGGTGCAGGACACGGGCGCAGCTGCGCTGAAACCACGCCCACGCGCTGACACGCCCCCAGCGTTTCAGACCAGGGCACAATTATGTTTTTTCATTATTTTTTAAACTTAATTTTATAAGGTAAACAATGTTTTTAATCAGTCAGATTTATATGGGTGATTAATAACACATATTTATGCCGTGTGACAAACTCAAAACACACATTTAATTTTACTTTACACTGTCTTTAATTTGTTGGTATTGTAGGAAATATTTATTATCAATGTCATATTGTATTATTAATTTATTAAATGGAATAAAGTCTATACCCTCAAATATGTGTTCCAGACATTCAATTCCTTTCATTCTCCAACCTGGGAAATTTAACATATTATTTTCTTGTTGAATGTCAGGATTGTTCCAGAGAGGTGTATGTCTACATGGGAGTAGTGAAGACTTTGTCATTTTCAGATACTCCCACCATGCTGTCAGAGATGAGCTAATATTGATGCTCTTAAAGCAGACATGTCTTTTTAAATCTGTACTGATAAATGGTAGATCTGAAATCCTAATATTATTACATAAAGTTTGTTCTATATCTATCCAAGTTTCATCTAGTGCATTCGGTTTTAACCACTTTGATATATATTGTAACCTGTTGGCTAAATAGTAGTAATAAAAGTTTGGAAGTTCTAATCCTCCGGTATCTTTAGATTTCTGTAATGTTTTTAAACTAATACGTGGAGTTTTATTTTTCCAAAGGAATTTAGATATAGAAGAGTCCAGGGACTTAAACCATTCAGTTGAAGGTTTATTTGGAATCATTGAGAATAAATAATTTATTCTCGGCAGCACCATCATTTTTACTGAGGCAACTCTTCCCATAAGTGATATGGGTAGAGATCTCCATCTAGTAAGATCGTCTTCAATTTTCTTTAATAGTGGGATATGATTTAATTTTATTAAATCCTCCAATTTAGGAGAGATATTAACACCTAAATATTTAATGTTACCTGATTGTAGTCTTTCATTAAGAGAATTATTAAACACGCAATTTATTGGAAGAACTGTAGATTTTGTCCAGTTTATAGAATAATCAGAAACTTTTGAAAATGAGTTTATTAATTTGATAACATTAGATATTGAGTTTCCTGAGTTCTCAAGAAAAAGCAAAACATCGTCAGCATAAAGACTAATTTTATGTTCTATGTTTCTACCCTTTATGCCTTTAATATCAGCACTTTGCCTTATTGCTGCTGCTAAAGGTTCAATAAAAATAGCAAATAATGCTGGTGAAAGTGGGCAACCTTGCCTGGTGCCCCTCTGTAAACAGAAGCTTGAAGATAATTGATTATTTGTCCTGACGCACGCTGTTGGTGAACTATATAATATTTTTAACCAGTTAATGAAGTAATTCCCAAATCCAAATTTATTTAAGGTAGCAAATAAGAAATTCCAATTTACTCTATTGAATGCTTTTTCAGCATCTAAAGAAAAAATAGCTGTTTCAATATTTTTAAAATACGAATACTCTATTACATTATATAATCTGCGTGTATTTGTGTTTGAGTGTCTTCCTTTTATGAATCCGTTTTGGTCTGGATGTATAATAACAGGAGTTATCTTCTCTAGTCTTTTAGATAAGACTTTACAAATTTGATAAGTCTCAATCTGGTCATCTGGACAGTTTCTTTTAGTCGAAACGTTTCACCCTCAGTCCAGAGGGCTTCCTCAGTCAGAGTTCCAGCACACTGATCTTCTCCCACCAAGCTGTAAACAACTTATGTGGACCAACCAGTTTGCTGGAGCCAAGATGGTTTCTGGGGGCCGTCCTGTCCCTCGTCGACTCCTCCCAGGCAGGCAGCCACAGCCAAAGTGGTTCAAAACAAGAAAGTTCATACTCAATAATCCAGGTATCAAATCTGATAAGTCTCAATCTGGTCATCTGGACAGTTTCTTTTAGTCGAAACGTTTCACCCTCAGTCCAGAGGGCTTCCTCAGTCAGAGTTCCAGCACACTGATCTTCCCCCACCAAGCTGTAAACAACTTATGTGGACCAACCAGTTTGCTGGAGCCAAGATGGTTTCTGGGGGCCGTCCTGTCCCTCGTCGACTCCTCCCAGGCAGGCAGCCACAGCCAAAGTGGTTCAAAACAAGAAAGTTCATACTCAATAATCCAGGTATCAAATCTGATAAGTCTCAATCTGGTCATCTGGACAGTTTCTTTTAGTCGAAACGTTTCACCCTCAGTCCAGAGGGCTTCCTCAGTCAGAGTTCCAGCACACTGATCTTCCCCCACCAAGCTGTAAACAACTTATGTGGACCAACCAGTTTGCTGGAGCCAAGATGGTTTCTGGGGGCCGTCCTGTCCCTCGTCGACTCCTCCCAGGCAGGCAGCCACAGCCAAAGTGGTTCAAAACAAGAAAGTTCATACTCAATAATCCAGGTATCAAATCTGATAAGTCTCAATCTGGTCATCTGGACAGTTTCTTTTAGTCGAAACGTTTCACCCTCAGTCCAGAGGGCTTCCTCAGTCAGAGTTCCAGCACACTGATCTTCCCCCACCAAGCTGTAAACAACTTATGTGGACCAACCAGTTTGCTGGAGCCAAGATGGTTTCTGGGGTTTCTGGAGTGTAATTATAAGGCTTTAATGTATGTAACTATGGTTGGATGAATCATTTGACAAAATTTGATTTTTTATTCGTGTCAGAGGCGGACTCATCTCGTGTTTAGCTTCTGTTTACGTTATAAATAGCTTCGAAACCAATCGTGTATATTTATTTCTGCTTACAGAGTAATTATAAGGCTCCAATGTACTTAACTATGTCCTGGAGAAAACATTTGACATAAAATTCGATTTTTTATTCGTGTTTTCAGAGACGGACTCGTCTCGTGTTTAGCTTCTGTTAGCTTCTGTTTATGTTATAAATAGCTTCAAAACCAATCTTGTATATTTATTTCTGCTTACAGAGTAATTATAAGGTTCCAATGTACTTACCGTAACTATGTCCTGGAGAAAACATTTGACATAAAATTCAATTTTTTTATTTGTGCTTTCAGAGACGGACTCGTCTCGTCTTTAGCCAGCGACCAGTGCTTTATCTTCAAATACACAAAGTACCAGCCGACAGGGATCACTGACCAAACTGTTTGAAAGTATAACTCCTTATGGACCTAATTCGAAGCGGCACGCTGAAATAACTTGAGCAGTAACTGAGTTTATAACGAAAGACATGATGCCAGTTCATATCGTCAACAAGCCTGGCTTTATGGCTTTGTTAAACACACTGGATAAGTGCTACCAAATGCCCTCGCGCACATATTTTAGCCAAGTTGCTATACCTGAGCTGTATAAAAAATGCAGAAACAGAGTTGGAGCAGAGTTGAAAACTGTGGAGTTTTTTGCCACAACAACTGATCTGTGGTCCAGCCGTACATCTGAGCCATACCAGAGTTTAACAGTTCATTACATTGATGAAGATTTTAATTTAAAAGCTTGCTACCTTCAAGCATCCTATTTCCCGGATGATCACACAGGGGGAAACATTGCAGCCAGCCTGAGGGGCTTGCCAGCTGGGATCTGCAGGAAGAAAACCACATCTGCATAACAACACACAATGTATCCAACATGGTGATGGCAGCAAAGCTAAATAAATGGACCAGACTGCAGTGTTTTGGGCACCGATTGCATCTTGCCATAGGTATGTAGATTAATATCATTACAAATGTGACCAGCCACGCCAAAACCAGGAACAAGTCGGCACACTCTAACTGAGGAAAAATCAATAAAAGCTTCAACTTCTGAGAAATTAGTGAAAATAGTTTTTTAGAAAATGTACTAGTTGAAGTTGTGAAGAAACCATCCCATGCTTTAAAAAACACTTTATAAGTGTTTAAACTGATAAACTTTGTGTTAGAAATCAGTTTGTTTTCAGAGTAAAAACAAGCCGCAGGGATTTGCGTACTGGGGGCGGGGACACTCTCGGCTGATTAACATGCGGACTTGTTTGGCTGGTATCGGAGCTTTTGTTATTGGTTTCGGCCAATAATGTGCAGATTTGAAAGAAACACATGGCTACTTAACTTCTAGGCTTCCCAGTGAAAAGAAAAGGCGTTTTGCAGGTTTCAGGTCCCTCTGCATGATCCACGGCTCTGGAAGCGGTGCGGGTGAGGGGGGGGGGTTGGGCTGACAATCTCCCCCGCGCGTGCACGCGCCAGCATCTCGCTTTTTGCAGGGGCGAGACAGCATCTGCGGCTCTGGAAGCAGCGTGGTGCGGCGGGGAGAACTGGCCCCCGTCTGAATCTCACTGCTTTTAGAGCCGCGCGGATCATGCTGTCCCTGGGAGCAGTGCGTTGCGGGGGGTGGGGGGGTCATCTTCCCCGCACCGCACTGCTTGTAGGGGCCACGGTCGGATCATACAGCCTCGCTGCCCCCAGGATCGGATGGATCAGCAGTTCATGGTGCTGTCAGCTGGCTGTCATCAGGAACAAAAAGCTGAATCGTGTTTAATTAAAATAGCCTTGTTTTTCCAGATAATTTTAAATGTTTGTGTTTATCTTTATGTAAGATTATCTTTAGAATTTATTTTTATGTTAATATATATTTGGTGAAACAAGAAATCTTATCTTTCTTTCTTTGAAATATGTTATTTAGATGGATGGATGGATGGATGGATGGAACCCTAAAGCCCGAGATACACTCATGCGTCCTCAGGTACGCCACTCTACGCGCGCATTTTGTGCGCATGTGTTTTGCTGATATGCTTCAGCATATGTCAGAAACTATACGCTCGCGTTCTCCTTGTTGTAATATGAGCAGCTGCACACGGAGGGGACTCAACTGAGCTCGCTGATTGGTTACTTGCTGACACGCCTACTGAAATGATTGACAGCCAGCTCATGTAGCGCCTTGAAGACCGCGGCGGTGTTCATGCGGTGTTTCTACTATATATGTTGTAAAAAGTTCTCTCAGAAATAAAAATAATAACAGGGAGTGCTTTTCCTGCAGCACACAGCCCACCAGGGATATTTAAAACATCGCGCACCCAGGTAGGACCTGAATTCATTCATTTCAATCATCGAGTGAACGGAGGAAGAAGCGGTTACTTGACTTTAGGCAAAAAAACAAAAGAAAAGGCCCGATCAGCGATAAAGAAGGGGAATTTATTTAATTTGTGTAACATACAAAACAGTCCGGCGCCGGGGAAGTTTATGTTCAGACACCGCGCATCGCGTATGCGTAGTAAAAAAATACTTTTGCGCGTACGTGCCCTGAGGGGCTACGCGGGGCTACGCTTTTGCCACAGCGTACGTACACTACGTATAGGCGTATCGTGAGGACGCTCGAGTTTATCTCGGGCTTAACCCCGACCAGCCCACAAAAGCTTAATAAAAAAGACCTATATGCAAAGATAAGGCCTTTCTGTCCTGATGACACAAAGGTCATGTCCAGCACCAAAACCTTGTGTGACATCTAAAATAAGTCTGTGCAGGAGTTTGGTGTGTGTAAAGCCTTATTTTCTTTTGTTATTCCCCTTTCTAACCTCATCAGATGCAACATAAGCATCTCCTGAGTTTACTCATCATATTCAGCTATTATACAAACTTTTCCAGTGTCATCAACTTTATAAAGTGTCACCAGCCACAGCAAGCTGCTCCAGGCTGAGACGTCCACAGAGTTCACAGAGCGATTCATCCATCCATTTTCGTCCGCTTATCCGGGGTCGGGTCGCGGGGGTAGCGGCTGTAATAATATAATGATTAAACACTTACGGGCCACCATTATTGTAATAATATAGGACTTATTGGTCAGTTTACTGACTTACCTATATTTTAGAGAAGTTGGAGCAGACTTGATCTGACCCAAATTCATTCGCGAGTTCACCCTTTTTCTGGTATTAAATTGCTTTAAAGTGATTAGACAAAATGTAACTTCACGAGAGACTTCAAATTATGTTGATCCACCAAAAGATAGACCTTTTATTGAAATAATCATAAAAGTACATTAAACATTTGTATCGATATTATCTCTGATTTACTAACTACTTTGACAAGAATTCAAATTAAAAACAAACAGACAGTTAGTGTTTAACTTACTGTTGGCACATTTACTTGACAGATTAATGGCTTAAGAAAAATAAGAAATAGGAGGAGAATATAGGATGAATGAAAGCTAAGTTTAAAGGAAGTTAATTATTTGGAAATGACAGGGTGACACTTTCCCACCACGGGTTCAGCTGGACTTTTCATACGTTCAGAACACAATCAACGCCTCGTTACCTGTTGACGAACGTCTCTGGAGATAAGAGTTGAAGTTTTGTGGACACTAACGGACTGTGTTGTCCAGTTCACGTCCAAATGACTTCCGTGCGTGTGAGCTGATTCAGACGAGTAAAAGAGTGCTTCTCCCGGCAGGAACAGAGCCAGCTCCTGGCTGAGCTTTCAAAATAAAACTCCCAGAAAACAAATTCTTTCAGAAGATGAGTGAATGAGGCACAATAAGGCTTACTGTAACTCTGATTAGAAAAATAGGTCTAGTTGACACAATGACCAGAACGTTTCCCGCTTTTTCCAGAGGAGAAAACCAGCAGTTTGTTCAGTTCTCCCCCTTTGCACTAAAGTCAAAACGGAAGTAAGACTTTATATGGAGGGTGGAGTCTACCACCTCCTGAATGGCTTATTGGTTGGTTTAACAAAATAAGAGATGGAATTTTGATTCCCATAGGCAGAAAGTCTCTGACGGACAACAGGAAAACTGTTTACATAAGCGGCCAGATGGACTGGCCTGTGAGATGGAGAGTTATGTCTAGCTCGAAGACAAAACAAAGAAGGAAGTGAACAGCTTTACCATGACTTGTGTCCCAGATTCAGAGCACACTTGTAATGAAGAATAAACCAGCAGAAGGTCAAACTCATGCAAGTAACAGACCATCATTAACACTGGAAATCCCAGGATATTTAAATCAGTACAATCTTTACCAGAGCCCAGCCAAATGGCTCTTTTTTTTAGGAATTTGTAATCCTTGAGTAAGCATGCCTGGAGACTTTTTCCTTCTATGTAAATGTGAAGGCTTTTGTAGTAGGAGAATGCATTTGGGGGGGATATGCTGGGGGACTTGTGTCCATTGTTTGCTAAAGAATGGCAAACATTCCAATCTAATTGGCTTGGCTGATGGCGCTTGTAACAGATTCACATGTGGAAAATGTTATGCAGAGACAGGTTGTGTTCTGACATACTGTAAGTGTGATTTTATACAGTACTTACATATACATAAAAAAATATATATATATACTGTATATATATACATATCTATACATATATATATATATATATATATATATATATATATATACTTATATATATATATATATATATATATATATATATATATATATATATATATATATATATATATATATATATATATATATATATATATATATATATATATATAATATATATATATATATATATATATATAATATATATATATATATATATATATATATATATATATATATACATATATATATATATATATATATATATATATATATATATATATATATATATATATATATATATATATATATATATATATATATATATATATATATATATTATATATATATATATATATATATATATATATATATATATATATATATATATTATATATATATATATATATATATATATATATATATATATATATATATATATATATATATATATATATATATATATATATATATATATATATGTATATATATATATATATATATATATATATATATATATATATA
>JBBPBX010075648.1:2699-17297 GCA_038048925.1 Garcialebias charrua | reverse complement strand
ACAAACTATCCACACTTGGACTAAGCCCCTCTATTTGTAACTGGGTCTTAGACTTCTTAACAGACAGACCACAGTCCGTGAAGATCCACAACTTCTCCTCCTCCACCATCACCCTCAGCACTGGCTCTCCTCAGGGATGTGTGCTGAGCCCTCTTCTGTTCACTCTGCTCACATATGATTGTATAGCCACACATCCAGGCTGTCATATTGTTAAGTTTGCAGATGATACAGCTGTGGTGGGATGCATCACAGATAATGATGAATCCAGCTACAGACAGGAGGTGGAACATCTGGAGAGCTGGTGCAAAGAGAACAACCTTCACATGAATGTGAAGAAGACGAAGGAGATGATTGTGGACTTCAGAAGGAACAAACACACCCACACCCCACTGTATATAGGTGGATCTGCGGTGGAGGTGGTCTCCAGCTACAAATACCTGGGTGTACACTTGAATGATAACCTCAGCTGGAGCAATAACACCACCAGCCTGATCAAGAAAGGTCATCAGAGACTCTACTTCCTCAGACGGCTGAGACGAGCCGGTCTGAGAAGCCCAGTCCTCACCTCGTTCTACAGGTGTGCAGTGGAGAGCGTCCTGTGCTCCAGCATCAACGTGTGGCATGGAGGCTGCACAGTTGCAGAGAGAAAAGCTCTGCAGAGAGTGGTGAAGGCTGCACAGAAGTCTGTGGGAGTCAGTCTCCCCACCATCACAGACATTTACACCTCCAGATGCAGAAAAAGAGCCACCTGCATCATGAAAGACCTCACTCACCCAGCACACTCACTCTTTGCACCACTCCCCTCGGGACGGAGGTTGAGGAGCATCAAATGTAGAACCACTAGACTGAGAAACAGCTTCTACCCTGAGGCTGTCAGACTCATGAATAAATAAATAATAAGAATAAACACTGCAAAATGTCACATCATACTGATACTGATCTGTTTCTTGTTGCTGCGTTCATCTGTGACCATCTGCTCATGTTCGTGCTGCTGTTTATAATGATGTTTTTCTACTACATTAGGGCTTAGTGTATTACTAGCTGATGTGATGTCTCTCTTAGTTAATCCTAGATGTTATTATTGTATTTCTCTTGCATTTGTTGTTGGATGTAACTGGGACCCTGTGTACATAATCTCGTTTTCAACACATGTACTACATGCGGTGCAAATGACAATAAATTCTCTCTGACTCTGACTCTGATATTCTCTCTTTTGTTTTCTATTGTTTATTGTTTGTTTGTTTATTGTTTAAGGAAATTCTACCATTGCTGTTCATTGTTCTTTAGTTTTAGCAGGTCGCTTTCGTAAATGAGCCCATGAGGTTCAAAAGATTTACCTGACTAAATAAAGACGGAGCTTTAACTCCCACCTCCGGGAGAGCTTTGAACACGTTCCGAGGGAGGCGGGGGACATTGAGCCCGAGTGGGCCATGTTTCGCGCCTCTATTGTCGAGGCAGCTTATCGGAGTTGTGGCCGCAAGGTTGTTGGTGCCTGTCGTGGTGGCAACCCTCGAACCCGGTGGTGGACACCGGCGGTGAGGGATGCTGTCAAGCTGAAGAAGGAGTCCTATTGGGCCTTTTTGGCCTGTGGGACCCCGGAAGCAGCAGATAGGTACCGGCAGTCCAAGCGGCATGCGGCTCGGGTGGTTGCTGAGGCAAAAACTCGGGCGTGGGAGGAGTTCGGAGAGGCCATGGAGAATGACTTCCGTACGGCTTCGAGGCGATTCTGGTCCACCATCCGGCGTCTCAGGGGGGGAAAGCGGTACGCGACCAACACCATTTATGGTGGGGATGGCGTGCTGTTGACCTCAACTCGGGATGTTGTGAGTCGGTGGGCGGAATACTTCGAAGACCTCCTCAATCCTACTGGCACGTCTTCCACTGAGGAAGCGGAGCCTGGGGACTTTGGATCGGGCTCTCCAATCTCTGGTGCGGAGGTCGCCGAGGTGGTTAAAAAGCTCCGCGGTGGCAAGGCTCCGGGGGTGGATGAGATTCGTCCTGAGTTCCTTAGGGCTCTGGATGTTGTGGGGTTGTGTTGGCTTACGCGACTCTGCAATATCGCGTGGACATCGGGGGCAGTTCCCTTGGATTGGCAGACTGGGGTGGTGGTTCCCCTATTCAAAAAGGGGGACCGTAGGGTGTGTTCCAACTATAGAGGGATCACACTCTTAAGCCTCCCTGGTAAGGTCTATTCAGGGGTTCTGGAGAGGAGGGTCCGTCGGATAGTCGAACCTCGGATTCAGGAGGAGCAGTGTGGTTTTCGTCCTGGTCGTGGAACACTAGACCAGCTCTACACCCTCAACAGGGTCCTGGAGGGTGCGTGGGAGTTTGCCCAACCAGTTTACATGTGCTTTGTAGACTTGGAAAAGGCATTCGACCGCGTCCCTCGGGGGGTTCTGTGGCGGGTACTCCGGGAGTATGGGGTACCAGGCCCATTGATATGGGCTGTTAGGTCCCTGTACGACCGGTGTCAGAGCTTGGTCCGCATCGCTGGCAGTAAGTCAGGCTCGTTTCCGGTGAGAGTTGGACTCCGCCAAGGTTGCCCTTTGTCACCGATTCTGTTTATAACTTTTATGGACAGAATTTCTAGGCGCAGCCAAGGTGTTGAGAGGATCCGTTTTGGTGGCCTTAGAATCGCTTCTCTGTTTTTTGCAGATGATGTGGTCCTATTGGCTTCATCAGCTCGTGATCTACAGCTTTCACTGGAGCGGTTTGCAGCTGAATGCGATGCGGCCGGGATGAGGATCAGTTCCTCCAAATCCGAGGCCATGGTCTTGAGCCGGAAAAGGGTAGCGTGCCCTCTCCGGGTCGGGGAGGAGGTCCTGCCCCAAGTGGAGGAGTTTAAGTATCTCGGGATCTTGTTCACGAATGAGGGAAAACTGGAGCGTGAGATCGATAGGCGGATAGGTGCAGCGTCCGCAGTGAAGCGGGCGCTGTACCGGTCTGTCGTGGTGAAGAGAGAGCTGAGTCAAAAGGCAAAGCTCTCAATTTACCGATCGATCTACGTTCCCACCCTCATCTATGGTCATGAGCTTTGGGTTATGACCGAAAGAACAAGATCTCGGATACAAGCGGCTGAAATGAGTTTTCTCCGCAGGGTGGCTGGACTCTCCCTTAGAGATAGGGTGAGAAGCTCAGTCATCCGGGAGGGACTCGGAGTAGAGCCGCTGCTTCTCCACATCGAGAGGAGCCAGTTGAGGTGGCTCGGGCATCTGGTTAGGATGCCTCCTGGACGCCTCCCTGGTGAGGTGTTCCGGGCATGTCCCACCGGGAGGAGACCCAGAGGAAGACCCAGGATACGCTGGAGGGACTATGTTTCTCGGCTGGCCTGGGAACGCCTTGGGATTCCCCCAGAGGAGCTGCTCCAAGTGGCTGGGGAGAGGGAAGTCTGGGCCTCCCTACTTAGGCTGCTACCCCCGCGACCCGACCCCGGATAAGCGGAAGAAAATGGATGGATGGATGGAATAAAGGTTGAATGAATGAATGAATGAATAGGCCCCAGTTCATTTTTATGTGGGCTAACTGGGAATGGGACAGAAATGGGCATTATTATATGGGACCCATGTGGTTTTAGTATAATGGGCCCATCATGGGAAGCCCTTGTGGGCTAACTGTATTTACCCCCATTGGGATAAGTGTGGAATGACCTTACATGGGTTGAACCTGGTCATAGATATATTGGCCCCAGTTGAATTGTATTTGGGCTTACTGAGAATGGGACAGATATGCACATCTGTATATGGGACCCATGTGGTTTTAGTATAATGGGCCCTGCATGGGAAGCCCATGTGGGCAAACTGTATTTATCCCAAGTGGTATAAGAGTGGGCTGACCTTACATGGGTTGAACCTGGGCATGAATGTATAGGTCCCAGTTCGTGTTTATGTGGGATAACTGCAAATGGGACTGAAATGGGAATTATTATATGGGACCCATGTGGTTTTAGTATAATGGCCCTAGCATGGGAAGCCCTTATGGGCTAACTGTATTTACCCCAAGTGGGCTAAATGTGGGATGACCTTACATGGCTTCAACCTAGGCATGTATATTTAGGTCCCAGTTCATTTTTATGTGGGCTAACTGGGAATGGGACAGAAAAGGGCAATATTATATGGTACCCATGTGGTTTTAGTATAATGGGCCCTGCATGGGAAGCCCATGTGGGCAGACTGTATTTACCCCAAGTGGTATAAGAGTGGGCTGACCTTACATGGGTTGAACCTGGGCATGAACGTATAGGTCCCAGTTCGTGTTTAAGTGGGATAACTGCGAATGGGACAGAAATGGACATTATTATATGGGACCCATGTGGTTTTATTATAATGGGCCCAGGATGGGAAGCCCTTATGGGCTAACTGTATTTACCTCAAGTGGGCTAAATGTGGGATGACCTTACATGGCTTCAACCTGGGCATGTATATGTATAACATGTATAACACAAAAAGCATATGTACATGTATAACACAAAAAACTTTCTCACACATTACCTCTCAACACAAAGTCTTTAACACTGGACCATGTGTCATCAAACGGGTTATTCACTAAACTCTCGGTCATGTGCTCATTCAGTTTGCACTACTTCTCATATTTGTACTAATGTTTGTATTACATTATTGCCTATAGTCATACTACTGTTTACATTCACTGTTTACATTTATTAATACGGTTTACATTTATTACTACTGTTTTACATTTATTACTACTGTTTACATTTACACTACTTTTATATCCACACTACTGCTGATACATACCGTATTTTCCGGTGTATAGGTCGCACCTTTTTATGGTTTTTTCAAGGCCTGCGACCTATACTCAGGTGCGACCTATATATGGCTTGTTATCACTTTTGGTGAAACAAATTTTTAAATCCAGCTCATTTCACAATTACGTTCATTTATTAAGGAAAAGTTCAGCTCAGACATATATTTGCTATAATTTTTATCAAACAAATAATTGTTTTTAAGTGTTAATCTTCTTAAAAGCCTTGCTGTGCGCTCCTGTGGCAGACATTTGCAGCAGAGCTAAACGTAGGTGCGACCTATACACCAGTGCGACCTATCTAGGGATTTTTCCAATCTATTGGTGATAATTGGACAATGCGACCTATACACAGGTGCGACCTATACACCAGAAAATACTGTATACAGTATTCTCTGACTAGCCTTATCTAAGGATGCCAAATGTGCCTTATGTGCCTTACTGCATATGCCACTTTGCCTCTATACCAACATCAACTACCTCATACATATACTGTGTACATTAACTCATATGCTGCTGTGCCACTCTTTGCAAATGTCAATGCTAGAACCTTCAGTTTATTTTATAGATATACTTTTTATACTTTTTATACTACTATGAAAAAACTCAGGACAGTATTACACTTTTATTATTTCATTTTATGCTTATGTTCATTGGGTGTTTGGTGTTTTAGGGGTGTTTGGTGTTTCAGTGTTGGTGTAAATTTTCATACTTTTATACTACTATGAAAAAACTCAGGACAGTGTTACACTTTTACTATTTTATGCTTATGTTTATTAAATGTTTTAGTGTTTAGTGTTTAGATGGTTACTGTTGCACCGAGGGACTGAGAGAAACGCAATTTCAATCCTGTGTATGTCCTGTACATATTGCAGTTTTGACAATAAAGTTGACTTTGACTATATATAGGCCCTAGTTCATTTTTATGTGGGCTAGATGGGATTGGGACAGAAATGGGCAATATTATATGGGACCCATGTGGTTTCGGTATAATGGGTCCAGCATGGGAAGCACATGTGGGCTAACTGTATTTACCCCAATTGGGATAAGTGTGGGCTGACCTTACATGGGTTGAACCTGGGCATAGATATATAGGCCCCAGTTCAATTGTATGTGGGCTAACTGGGACTAGGACAGAAATGGGCATTATTATATGCGACCCATGTGGTTTTAGTATAATGGGTCCAGCATGGGAAGCCCTTATGGGCTAACTGTATTCACCCCAAGTGGGCTAAATGTGGGATGACCTTACATGGCTTCAACCTGGGCATGTATATATAGGCCCCAGCTCATTTTTATGTGGGCTAACTGGGAATGGGACAGATATGTGCATCAGTATATAGGACCCATGTGATTTTAGTATAATGTGCCCAACATGGGAAGCCCATGTCGGCTAACTGTATTCATCCCAAGTGGTATAAATGTGGGATCAACAGATACAAATTTAAACTATGCATTGAATTTACATTTATAAATTCAATGTATAGTTTAAATCTGTATCTGTTGATCAAAACCAACAAGAATTAAAACTCATAGTGCCACAATCAAAAACGAAACTAAAAAACGGGGAGTGAACTGTGTTGATTTCCCATCATGCTTAGCGGTATATTAGTGTTCAATTATAGTTTAAATCTGTATCTGTTGATCAAAGCCAACAAGAAATACAACTCATAGTGCCACAATCAAAAAGGAAACTAAAAAACGGGGAGTGCTGTGTTGATTTCCCATAATGTTTAGCAGTATTTTAGTGTTCCGGGCTGCACCATGAGTCAGAAGGACATCTGTGTTACAGAACTACCTCTTGTTAAAGTTTGGGTATTACTTGTTGTGAGGCCCAGAGTGTCTTCTTTGGGTTTAACTCACACAATGTTAAGACAGAAGTCACAGAGTATGATCATAGTTGCCAAGTCCGCTTATTTCAAGCGGCATTGGGGTTGTTTTTCCCTGGAGTCGCTTTCAAATTTGATCAGCCGCTTGTGGCGGTTTTTTGGGCTTCTCGCGGACATTGAGTCGCTTATTTGTGCTTGTTTTTCAGTCGAGCAGTAATGCGAGTGGTAGGTAGTTTGTCACGCCCCCCTTCCACGTATGTTACGTCAAGGCGGATGTTACGTTCAGGTGCAGTTGGCGCAAGCGACAGTCAGAGCCGGTAAAACTATATAAGCGCGAGCAATTAATGATGAGTCAGCATGAGCAGCATATAGTGACACAACATATATATCTTGTATCATTCAACTATGTTAGTTTTTAGCAAACAAAATGATAAATTAATGAAAATTACTTTCAAAGTGAGTTTAAAATTAAAAACCGTGTTTCTTCACGGGACATCCGACTACACGCGAATGCAACATTGTTATTTATTCTTTGTCTATTCATTCATTCATTCAACCTTTATTTAGTCAGGTAAATCTCATTGAGCCTCGAGGGCTCATTTACAAAAGCGACCTGCTACAAACTAAAGAATTTAGTGAAATGTCTAGACAAGACAACGCTAATATGAGCTCTAAGTGGGGTAAATATGGAAAAAAATATAATAAAGATTGGGAGAAAGAGCGTGCTCTTCAAGACTGGATCCGACCACGACCACAGATGGGAGAAAAATGCAAAATGTATTTTTATTTTTTAGACTGAATACGTTCTTTAATGTATAATTTTGCTGGTTATATGTAATGCCATAATAAATATGTTTATACTGTTTAAAACGGCCTTTTTTTACACAATGGGATGGGGTGCTTTTTTTGGGCTTTTTTAAAAAGAGCGAGTCGCTTGTTTGTGCTTGTTTTGAAGGAGCTGATCGCTTCTTTCGGTCTGGAGATCTGGCAACCCTGAGTATGGTGCAATATGTGTGCTCTCTGACATACTTCAAGGATCAGAAATATCGGCAGGTTGCATCGGAAAATCCGATACGTAAATTATGCTGGTAAGAACACACGTGGGTCTTTAATGGTCCTCATGTAAGTTAACCATCTGGGTCCCACTGAAACCCCCGTCAGTGCCTTAAAAATGTATGGGCAAACCCATGTGGGGCCACCATGGAAACTGCAAATAATCTCACTTGTTGCCCATATTCTAACCCAGCTGGGACAACATTAACACCCAGGAAAATATCCTTGAAAGTACACATATGGGTTTTACATGGGCCTCATGTAAGTTAACCATCTGGGAACCACTGAAAGCCCAGTCAGGACCCATTAAAATCTATCTGGGAAAACCCATGTGGGGCCACCATGGAAACCGTGGACAAACCAACTTATTACCCATATTTTTAGCCCAGTTGGGACCTAGTTTAGTCCCAGGTAGCTATTCTTCAAGGCACACACATGGGTTTTACATGGGCCTCATATAAGTTAACCATCTGGGAACCACTGAAAGCCCAGTCAGGGCCCATTAAAGTCTATCTGGGCAAACCCATGTGGGGCCACCATGGAAACTGTGGACAAACCCACTTATTACCCATATTTTTAGCCCAGTTGGGACCCAGTTTAGTCCCAGGTAGATATTCTTCAAGGCACACATATGGGTTTTACATGGGTCTCAATTAAGTTAAACATCTGGGTCCCACTAAAAACCCAGTCAGGGCCCATTAAAATCTATCTGGGCAAACCCATGTGGGGCCACCATGGAAACCGTGGACAAACCCACTTATTACCCATATTTTAGCCCAGTAGGGACCCAGTTTAGTCCCAGGTAGATATTCTTCAAGGCACACACATGGGTTTTACATGGGTCTCATTTAAGTTAAACATATGGGTCCCACTGAAAACCCAGTCAGGGCCCATTAAAATCTATCTGGGCAAACCCATGTGGGGCCACCATGGAAACCGTGGACAAAACCTTTTGGGACCCATGTTTTTTGCACATATGTATACCATATGGGGCCCACCTGTGCATGCTGGCTGGGTCAGCGTGACCACAACAGAAGTGAGGAGTATTCTCAGAAGGATCAACCCTCATAAAGCAACTGAACCGGACAACATCCCCAGGAAAGTTCTGAAGGAATGTGCGGACCAGCTCTGTGAGGTGCTGGCTGACATCTTCAACACCTCACTTGCTCGGGAAACAGTTCCCACCTGCCTGAACACCGCCACCATCATCCCAGTCCCAACAAGCTCCAGTGACTGGTCTGAACGATTATCGGCCGGTGGCCCTCATCCCGATAGTTGCAAAATGCTTCGAAAAACTGGTCATGACCCACATCAAAACAACCGTCAACATCAACGAGGACCCTCATCAGTATGCTTACCGTGAGAACCGATTAACAGAGGACGCCATCTCGTCCGTGGTCCACACTGCTCTCACCCACCTGGATCAGAAAGACTCCTATGTCTGTATGCTCTTTGTGGACTTCACATCTGCCTTCAACACCATGACCCCCCAAACTCTGATGGACAAACTATCCACACTTGGACTAAGCCCCTCCGTTTGTAACTGGGTACTAGACTTTTTAACAAACAGACCACAGTCAGTGAGGATGCACAACTTCTCCTCCTCCACCATTGCCCTCAGCACTGGCTCTCCTCGAGGATGTGTGTTGAGCTCCCTTCTGTTCACTCTGCTCACATATGATTGTGCAGCTACCCATCCAGGTTGTCATATTGTAAAGTTTGCAGATGATACAGCGGTGGTGGGATGCATCACAAACAATGATGAGTCCAGCTACAGGCAGGAGGTGGAACACCTGGAGAGCTGGTGCAAAGAGAATAACCTTCACATGAATGTGAAGAAGACAAAGGAGATGATTGTGGACTTCAGAAGGAACAAACAAACACACACCCCACTGAACATAGGTGGATCAGTGGTGGAAGTGGTCTCCAGCTACAAGTACTTGGGGGTACACTTGAATGATAATCTCAGCTGGACCAACAACACCACCAGCCTGATCAAGAAAGGTCATCAGAGACTCTACTTCCTCAGACGGCTGAGACGAGCTGGTCTGAGTAGCCCAGTCCTCACCTCTTTCTACAGGTGTGCAGTGGAGAGCATCCTGTGCTCCAGCATCAACGTGTGGCATGGAGGCTGCACAGTTGCAGAAAGAAAAGCTCTGCAGAGAGTGGTGAAGGCTGCACAGAAGTCTGTTGGAGTCAGTCTCCCCACCATCACAGACATTTACACTTCGAGATGCAGGAAAAGAGCCACCTGCATCATGAAAGACCCCACTCACCCAGCACACACACTCTTTGCCCCACTCCCCTCAGGACGGAGGTTGAGGAGCATCAAATGTAGAACCACTAGACTGAGGAACAGCTTCTACCCTGAGGCTGTTAGACTCATGAATAAATAAATAATAAGAATAATCACTGTGAAATATCACATCATGCTGATGCTGATCTGTTTTCTTAATAATAATAATAATGAATTCAATTTATAACGCACTTTTCATTAATGAAAATCTCAAAGTGCTACAAGGAGCAACAGAATTAAATGACAATAAAACAAATAATAAAACAATTAAAATCAATAACAATATCAGCTAAGATCAAAAGTAGAATCATGAGGAGGTAGAGTATGCTTGGTCGAAAAGAAAGGTCTTCAAGCCGCTCTTAAAGTCAACCACAGACTGTGGGGCTCTTAGACAGTCAGGAAGAGAGTTCCACAGGCAGGGGGCAGCCACACTGAAAGCCCGGTCTCCCATGGTCCTTAATTTGGTTCTCGGAATGTGAAGGAGATTGCTGTTCTGTGACCGCAGCGAACGGGTGGATGAGTATGGAATAAGAATATCCTTCAGATAATCTGGTGAAGTTCCGTGTAAGCATTGATGTGTAATGAGAGCAGTTTTGTACTGAATTCTGTAGGCGACAGGAAGCCAATGAAGGTTATGGAGAATGGGCGTAATATGTTCTTGTTGCTGTGTTCATCTGTGACCATCTGCTCATAAAGACTCATGTTCGTGCTGCTGTTTGTAATGATGTTTTTCTATTACTCTAGGGCTTAGTGTATTTCTAGTTGGATGTTTTTCTTAGTTATATCCTAGATGTTATTACTGTTTTTCTCTTACATTTTGTTGTTGGATGTAACTGGGACCCTGTGTACATAATCTCATTTCATCACATGTACTACATGCGGTGCAAATGACAATAAAGACTCTCTGACTCTGACTCTGACTGACTGACAAATCCTGCGAGACCATTATGCAGGCAGAGGAAAACCGCGAGTAATCAGCCTCTATACAGAACTAACATCCCTCCAGAAAACTGCAAGTGAGACTGTCACAGACTTTATTATACGAGCTGAAACTGCGATTACTGCACTGAGAAACGCTGGAGAAACACTGAGTGACGGTTTTCTGGTTGCCATGGTGTTGAAAGGTTTACCAGAACCTTATAAGCCGTTTGTAGTCCACATCACACAAAGCAGTGACGATAAACTGATGTTTGCTGAGTTCAAAAAGAAGCTGAGAAGCTATGAAAGCACTTTGAACTTTAATGCAAATGTGGACGAGGATGGTGTGATGACAGCAAGTGGCTTCAGGAGCGGAGCAAAGCCGAAACAAGGAGGAAATCAAGAGTTCATCTGTTACAGCTGTGGACAAAAGGGACACAAAGCAAGACAGTAGGCGTGTTTCCATCAAGGTTTCTAGGTGCGCATTATGAAGCATCGCATCAGAAAAGCTAAATGGAAACGGCATAATTCGAGTTAACTTCCTCTAAGTCGCTCTAAAGTTTATACGCTCGCTTGAGGTAGTTTTTGGGGAGTCGATTCAGAGCTGAGTCGGCTAAACGACAGATGGAAACAGATTAGCCGACTCAGTTCTGCCGCAGCGAACATTCACGTCACGTGACTGATCAGCTGTTTCCGCTCCGGACAACATGTAACATCGCTAAAACTAGTTGGCATGACAGAATAAATACAACTTGCCCGATAGCAACACATACCTGAAATATTCTCTCCATTTTGCCGAGATGTCTGTTTTCAAACGCTACTTCCTGTTTACTGTGGAAGTGCGTAACGCTGACGTCTGACGTATGGCGCTGACGTGTGACGTAATGACGCTGACGTCTGACGTAGAGACGCTTTGCGTGGCATTGCAGATGCGCTTCAAGCCAGTTAATGGAAACACTTCTGATCCTCATAATTTTAATTTACATTTTAGCGAAATTTTCTAAAATTCGCTCAAAAATCGAATTTAAATTGGATGGAAACATAGCTACTGTCCGAAGAATAAAACACAGTGACAGTGGTGCCATGTGTGTAAGAGTCCACTTCATGCTGAGAGTAACTGTTGGTGAAAGAAGAAGGAAAGTGTGAACCAAGCAACCGATGAAGTGGAAGATGATCACTCATTCGCATTCAAGACGAACGACGCATAGATCAGCGGATTGAAACAGAGAGGCCTGATGGTGGACACCGGAGGGACCTCACACATCATCACTGATCTTAAAAGGTTCAAACACTGGGATGACACGTTTCAACCAGAACAACACTTCATTGAGCTCGCTGACAGGACGAGCGGTGTGGCATTGAAAAGAGGTGATGCGGAGGTCTGGCTGCGGGACACACGAGGACGGAAGGTGAAGGTGGAGATCAAACTGGCGTTGTAAGTCCCAACGTATCCACAAAGCATATTTTCTGAGAAGCTACAAAAGCACTGTGAGCTTTAATACAAATGTGGGCAATGATGGTGTGATGACAGCAAGTGGTTACAGGAGCAGAGCAGTGCAGAGACAAGGAGAAAACAAGAAGTTCATCTGTTGGCGAAAGAAGATGGAAAATGTGAACCAAGCGACCAATGAAGTGGAGGATGATCATGCATTCAAGACAAACGACACTCAGATCAGCGGATGGAAACAGAGAGGCCTGATGGTGGACACCGGAGCGACCTCACACATCATCACTGATCTCAACAGGTTCAAACGCTGGGATGAAACATTTCAACCAGAACAACACTTCATTGAACTCGCTGACGGGACGAGGACAAACGGTGTGGCAGTGAAGAGAGGTGACGCGGGGGTCTGGCTGCAGGACACACAAGGACGGAAGGTGAAGGTGGAGATCAAACGAACGTTGTACATCCTAACGTACCCACAAGACATATTTTCTGTGAAGGCGGCGACGTCCAAGGGAGCCTCGGTCAACTTCAAGCAAGAATGCAGTCAACTCATCGCCAAGGACGGTACCAGGTTTGGCATTAGTGTTTATGACAGACTTTATTATCTAGACACTTTTGACAATGATAATAAAAATTATGAAAATTATGAGGATGAACAAAATGATGTGATTTTGGGTTGTTATGACATTCAGGAGTGGCATAAAATTTTAGGCCACTGTAATTTCCAAGACCTACTAAAACTAGAAAACATGGTAAAAGGCATGAAAATAAAAGGGAAGGATGATAAAATGAACTTGGTCTGTGAAACTTGCATTATGGGTAAATTTTGCCAAAGCAGAAATAGACAAGCTGATGCAAAAGCAGAAAATGCTCTTGAATTAGTTCATGCTGATTTAGCTGGTCCTATTGAGCCTGCTGCAAAAGGTGGATTCAAATACACAATAGCATTTACTGATGACTGTTCAGGTACAATATTTGTCTATTTTCTTAAAGCTAAGAGTGACACAGTCAAAGCTACAGAAAAGTTTATTGCAGATGTTGCCCCTTATGGTAAAATAAAATGCATTAGGTCTGATAATGGCACAGAGTTCACGTCAAAAGACTTTCAGTCTTTATTGAGTAAAAATTCTATTAGACATGACACATCTGCTCACCACATCAGAATGGTACAGCTGAAAGAAGCTGGAGAACATTGTTTGAAATGGCAAGATGCATGTTGATAGATTAGTGATTTTCCTAAAGAGTTGTGGACTTATGCTGTAATGGCTTCTGCAGTAATTCGAAACAGGTGTTTCAACAACCGTTTGAAACAATCCCCATATTACCTGCTGACAGGAACGGTGCCTGATCTTTCTAAAATGAAGGCATTTGGATCTGTGTGTTATGTGTATAGACAAATTAAGAAAAAGCTAGGCTTTGGTACAAGACGAGTTGGCGACTTGGACAGACGGTGGAGACCATAAGGTAGCAGTAACTGAAATAACACCACAAATTAACTAACATGCCTATAACATGCCAAATGCCATAATTTGTGGTGTTATTTCAGTTTCCAATTTCATATGTTGGTGCGTGACTTGTAAGCCTGTATAAAACTTCTCGTTCTCACAGCTTCCATTCAGAATTGAAAAAGACTTCTGGACAGAAGTCGAAACGTTTTCTACAACAAATAAAGTCCAGTTGATCCTGTATTGAACGCCTTTTTTGATTTCATCATGTCCTGGACGACTGAGAATCTTCACCAGCACCATCAAATGTTGCTCAGGTAGTACCATATAAAACAATTTCTTCATGCACAAACAGAAAGGTAGTAGTCATCTGTTACAGAACAGGTCAGAGCTGAATAAAAACCAGCTGGAAAAAGTAAATTTAAAGTATTAAATAGGACTTCCTTGTTTTGTCATCATTGTTTAAGGTGTCACACAAAACTCTGTCTAATACCTGTGTCTTTTTCTCTTCAAGGGATGGAGGTGACAAGCTCATAACAGAAGGACGTTGTTATCTGACAGAGGCTTTGATATTAGACTGTGTGAGAGTCAAGGTTCTTTATTGTCATTCACATCACATGTTGTACGTGAGGTGGAATGAAACTGTGTATACAGGGTCCCATTTACAGCCAACAAAAGTATAAAATGAATGATGTGCTGAGGTTAAAATCCCTCTTCTCCACATCGAGAGGAGCCAGTTGAGGTGGCTCGGGCATCTGGTTAGGATGCCTCCTGGACGCCTCCCTGGTGAGGTGTCCCAGAGGAAGACCCAGGACACGCTGGAGGGACTATGTTTCTTGGCTGGCCTGGGAA
>JBBPBX010075647.1:0-17297 GCA_038048925.1 Garcialebias charrua | reverse complement strand
GAGAAATTTGATAGTTGGCCCGCATCCGAGGCCAAACGGGGGAGTCAGATTCAGATAAGCCACAATTGTTGATTTTCTTCAGGCAGACTGTTTTTCTCGTCAGTCTTGAGTCCTGCTGGAACTTTCCAGATCTATCATCTTCTTCTTCTTCTTCTTTCGGCTTTTCCCTTTTCAGGGGTCGCCACAGCGAGTCATCCTCCTCCACCTCACTCGGTCCTCTGTATCCTCTGTCCTCACTCCAACAACCTTCATGTCCTCTCTAACTGCATCCATATATCTCCTCTTTGGCCTCCCTCTTTGTCTTTTTCCTGGCAGCTGCATTTCTAACATCCTTTTACCAATACTTTCCAGATCTATAATGACCAGATTTATGGGCATTCCACTGATCCATGCTATGAGCCTTCTTCAAGGTCGACTCCAACACGCTGGCGAGTCCTAGAAGCTGCAGGTGGCCTGTGATTCTCACAAATCGCTTCCATCTTACGGTTTAGCTCGTAAATCAGCTGATTTTGAGTACACGTAGCACGACCCAAACCTTCACACAGACTTGGCAGTTTTGTCATGGCCGAAACTGCTGCCGATGTCTTCTTCAAAAGTTGATAACTTAGGGACCCATCGATACCAAAAAGCAGAAACCCTGCTATCATGAATTCAAGTATAAAAACGTTGTTGGCGTCCTCCTGAGACAGAACTGAAAGACACATCAGCTGCCACACAGATCCCTGATGTATCCTGCAGCGTGAGTCTCGACAGGACATGAGGGCTCTCGAGGACCTTGTCATTTTGTTGAAAAGATTTTGTCGATTGCATTGAAAGTCCAGGTCACCAGGTTCATAATACAGTAGGGATGGGGCCGATCCGATCCAGTATCGTATCGGCATCCGATACCAGCATAATTTACATATTGGATTTTCCGATCCATCCTGCAGATATTACCGATACTTGCTGTATGTCAGAGAGCACATATATTGCACCATACTCTGTGACTTCTGTCTTAAAGTGTCACTGAACGGCCTCTGGGTCTTTAACTCCTCCCCAAGTCCAGATTCAAAAATCTTCAACAAAATGGGCGTTCTGATAGACTGTAGAGGCATCGCATAAAGGAGGGGAGGAGGTGGGGGGTTTCCTGCGTTCACGCCTCCTCCAGCAACAACCTACAACAAACTAGAACTGTAGCCAACAACATAAACCAAGCAACAACAAAGAATAAACATGTACTGTAGATGTATTTATCTATTCCACCTGACCTATCTAAAACAAAAGGCTTAAAAAAAAAAAGTACTCCATGACCAGGGATCGAACTCGGGTCTCCCGTATTCAAACTCAGTGTCTACACCACTGAGCCAACTCGGCTTTCATGCACTGCCCCTCTAACGCACTGTATTAAAACATATACAACCAGACAGTTTCGAAGAAGTGAAAAACATTCCTAAAATAAATAAGTTACAATACACAAATAACTAGTGCCATTCCGAAAACTATAATATGCTTTGTTGCAGAGCTTTTCAGGAGTGAAATGTAGCACTCCATATAAGGTATGCACTGGAGGGAGGACCGTCTCATCTCCGCAGGGGATTGGCTCTGCTTGAACCACGTCCGTGACGAAAGCTTGCGAAAATACGTCACTGTGCGAATCGTAGACAAATAAGGAAATTAGGGTGCAATAACCTCTGTTCAACCCATAGGACTACCTAAACACGTTTTTAGACCAAATATTGCCGATTTAAACTAATACGAACAATTTTATGAAAATTAACACAGAAATACTGCTCTGAAACATTTTAAACACATTCTAGGGAGTTTATCAGCTAAAAAAAAAGTTAAATTTGGGTTTAGTTTCACTTTAATATTGTGTGAGTTAAACTCAAAGAAGACACTCTGAGCCTGAGTTCAGTCACAGTTTCTGTGTAAGTTCTCACTCTTTAAGGTCTAAAGAGATGGAATAACAGGAAACCAGAGTTCCTGTCTTGGTTCCTGAAGATGTTTCCCTTCTTGTTTGGAAGCTTCTCTCAGTTCAGTCTCAACCCTTCTGGTCTTGAAAAGTTTTACTTTTATGTTCCACTTTAACAAAACATAAATATTGGTATAAAAATGTCCTTACTCTTTGTTTTGTATTAATCTAAAAAAGCCAAGTCTGGTCTTCTGGACTTTCAAAAAACAAAACAAAAACAACAAAAAAACTGTAGAAACGTTTCGTCTTTTGTCTGAAAGACTTCCTCAGTCTGAGATGCTGTATTCAGGACTGAAGAAGTCTTTCGGACGAAAGACGAAACGTTTCTACAGTTTTTTTTGCTTTGTTTTGTTTTTTGATTGTCCAGAGGACCAGACTCAGCTTTTTTAGATTTTTCTACCTAATCATCTAGCTACTAACACACAAAGTTAATACAAAACACCCTGATGCATGCTCAATAATCCAGGTAGAAAAATCTAAAAAAGCTGAGTCTGGTCCTCTGGACAATCAAAAAACAAAACAAAGCAAAAAAAACTGTAGAAACGTTTCGTCTTTCGTCCGAAAGACTTCTTCAGTCCTGAATACAGCATCTCAGACTGAGGAAGTCTTTCAGACAAAAGACGAAACGTTTCTACAGTTTTTTTGTTGTTTTTGTTTTGTTTTTTGAAAGTCCAGAAGACCAGACTTGGCTTTTTTAGATTAATACAAAACAAAGAGTAAGGACATTTTTATACCAATATTTATGTTTTGTTAAAGTGGAACATAAAAGTAAAACTTTTCAAGACCAGAAGGGTTGAGACTGAACTGAGAGAAGCTTCCAAACAAGAAGGGAAACATCTTCAGGAACCAAGACAGGAACTCTGGTTTCCTGTTATTCCATCTCTTTAGACCTTAAAGAGTGAGAACTTACACAGAAACTGTGACTGAACTCAGGCTCAGAGTGTCTTCTTTGAGTTTAACTCACACAATATTAAAGTGAAACTAAACCCAAATTTAACTTTTTTTTTAGCTGATAAACTCCCTAGAATGTGTTTAAAATGTTTCAGAGCAGTATTTCTGTGTTAATTTTCATAAAATTGTTCGTATTAGTTTAAATCGGCAATATTTGGTCTAAAAACGTGTTTAGGTAGTCCTATGGGTTGAACAGAGGTTATTGCACCCTAATTTCCTTATTTGTCTACGATTCGCACAGTGACGTATTTTCGCAAGCTTTCGTCACGGACGTGGTTCAAGCAGAGCCAATCCCCTGCGGAGATGAGACGGTCCTCCCTCCAGTGCATACCTTATATGGAGTGCTACATTTCACTCCTGAAAAGCTCTGCAACAAAGCATATTATAGTTTTCGGAATGGCACTAGTTATTTGTGTATTGTAACTTATTTATTTTAGGAATGTTTTTCACTTCTTCGAAACTGTCTGGTTGTATATGTTTTAATACAGTGCGTTAGAGGGGCAGTGCATGAAAGCCGAGTTGGCTCAGTGGTGTAGACACTGAGTTTGAATACGGGAGACCCGAGTTCGATCCCTGGTCATGGAGTACTTTTTTTTTTTAAGCCTTTTGTTTTAGATAGGTCAGGTGGAATAGATAAATACATCTACAGTACATGTTTATTCTTTGTTGTTGCTTGGTTTATGTTGTTGGCTACAGTTCTAGTTTGTTGTAGGTTGTTGCTGGAGGAGGCGTGAACGCAGGAAACCCCCCACCTCCTCCCCTCCTTAATCGTCCCTCTGCGCGCTCCCGCTTCTGTGAATTGGCTTTTGAAATGCAGCTGATTTGATGGCCAAAGTGCGTTTATTAAGGAAAAGTTCAACTCAGACACACCTTTACTATAATGTCGAGCAAACAAATATCGGTACTTGTTTTTAGTTGGTTATCTTCTTAGTTTTTGTGATTGTATCTACTGGTAAGCATCAAAAGCCACTACCGTAGTTTAGTCTCACAGAGTTTTGAATAGTTGCAACTTGCAAGCCACGCAACCATGTTTTGCACAGCCATCTTTTGAAAATCATATTTTAAAAATGTTAACATTTTTGTGTGGACATGTGTTATAGGCACATTATTTACATTACCTAAATACTGTAATTATTTATCATCTGTATGGATTTTGGACATGGACATTTGAGGCTGTAGCAGATGTCAAAAGCAGTTCTAACACTAGAGTTACAAAAACAGGGTTAAGGGTTCAAGAAAGGTTTGAAATGCCTATATGAAAACTGAAATTTATGCACCATAACTCATGTTCCCTGAAGGAAGGGAACGAGGTGCAACATACTTGCTATGGGAATTGCGCCCCGCGCAATTACCTGAAGGAATATACTCACGCCTTTACGGCTAGGGGTGTCACCGCCGCGCCAGAGGCCCCGCCCTCTGGGTACTTAAAGTCCAACACCCACCATGTTTTCAAATTGCATCGCCATTAATATTTATTAGTTTATTTAAAAATAATACAGGAGCGTTTATTTATATTGTAGAGAAATAACGCTAAATGTGTTATTTCATGATTTATAGCAGATTTTAGCAGAAGCTCCAGGAAAAATCTGCCCCTCTCCATATATGGGCATTCACATGGGCATTCACGTCACTAAAGTGACGCCTTGGAGTTACAGGCGAGCGAGGAAAAGAAAAAGCGAAGCATTTTTAAATATTCCCTAAAGCTGCCTGTTGATTAATCCTGCTGTCGCTCACTCATGTCTATCATATTCTGAGCGAGCATCCACGTAGACATACTAGTTTAATTCGTTTGATCGCGACAAATTCATTCATTTCCGCATCGGCTTTTTATTCTCTCCCCCCGTGACCAGACAGGTCGGGAGTACAGAAAGGCAGCCGCGCAACGGAGCTCTGCGCGCGTGCTCCCCCGTGCTCCCCGCAACAAGGCTGACGAGAGCAAATACATACACTCGAGGGAGCAAATTACACCGGCACGAATTCGGAACTTCAAAGGTGACCAGCGGAACGAGGAGCCAGAGACGCGCGGCTCGCTCCTCTGGGCAGAATGGGTGAGAGCAGCAACGGTCCGCAGCGGTGTTATAAAATAAATAATAAATAAAATCAGAGCGCTGGTCCATATGTACACACAAATGCACCAGGAAATGTGCAGTTTTAACTCCCACTCTCTCTCATGAAACTCACTCCTGCCTTCTGCCTTCTGGGTGGAGATGTAACAAAAGTCACATGACACTTCGGGACTCTTCGGCCAGGTTTCCGGATTCATTCGGGAGTGGGGCTTTTTTTGTTTGTTTTTTTAACCCTCGCTGGGCCCAAATGCAAAAATGAAAATAGACATAATATTAAATTACAGTAATTGTCCTATATGGTGAATTGTTACTGTCATGGTGGGTGTTGTCCTTTAAGCGGCCTGCGCCCCTCCATCTTTCTCCAAAATTGCACTCCACAGAGCTTTCAGGATTGAAAGGGCCAGCTATGTTGCACCTCGTTCCCTTCCTTCAGGAAACATGAGTTATGGTGCATAACTTTCAGTTCCCTTTCAATTGGTCTCTCGGTGCAACATACTTGCTATGGGAACGTAATCCATTCACGTCCTTGAAATGCTCAGCAAAGTACAAGTGAGAACATCCGTCCTAAAGGACAGGCATCCCTCAGCTACCGTCTGCAGGGAATGCAGAAGGCACATGCTAAGAGGAAAAAATGCCAAATGCAAGAAACACCAACATGATGTTTCCACTAGGCATATATATGTATACACCAACTAGAGACAGCTTAAGCGTGCTCCATCAGTGTGAAAGCTTAACATCCCCTTTTTCTCAATGGGATATCCTGAGAAAACAGGAGGAAAAAATTGACCCACCATGTCACAAGAAATTGGGTGACCGATGTAGAGGTAGAAACCCAAGCCAAGCACAGGGTAACCTCACAAGTCCTTTTTACTTTGTTCTTTGTTTTGGGACAAAGCAACCAAAGCCTTAGGCTCTCAGCCAGATCCCTTCAGAGGCCAGGCTGAAAGTTGCCACAACTCTGGACGTGGGTGTAGAAGCTGCCCATGCGCCTGAGTCAGTAGGTCCCTGTGAGAAGGCAATTGCCATGGTATCCCAGATAGCATTGAAATCAGCTCTGGGAACCACGTCTTCTGTGGCCACCTTGGGGCTATGAGGATTAAGGAGAGAGCTCCCTGACGTACCCGTTCCAATGTCGCCCCGATCAGAGGGACAGGTGGAAAGGCATAGTAGAGCACCCCTGTAGGCCAATCATGTGCCAGAGCATCCATACCCAATGGAGCGTCTGCTTCCCTCAAGGAAAAGTAGAGGTCACAGTGTGAGCTAGCCTTGCAGGCAAACAGGTCCACAGAGGCTTTCCCAAATCTTGACCAGACCTGCTCCACAATTTGTGGATTCAGGCTCCATTCCGCCAAAAGGGGTCCTCTTGACAGGGCGTCCGCCCCATAATTTAGTTCACCGGGGACATGAGTCGCCCTAAGTGACAAGATTCTTGGAGCACACCATGTGAGCATCCTCTGTGCCAATCCTAGGAGGGCCCGAGACCTTGTCCCTCCCTCTCTGTTGATGAAGGACACTGTGGTCCTGTTATCTGATTTCACCAGGATGTGTTGTCCAGCAATCAGACCTTTATTGAAGAAATATTTTAGAGACAGGAATACGGCCAACAATTCCAGGAAGTTTATATGCAATCTTGCTTCCTGTTCATTCCAAAGGCTGCGGGCGTTGTGATTTCTACAGATCGTCCCCCATCCAGTTTTTGAGGCGTCCGTCGTGATGACCACACGAGATGACACCCTTCCCAATGAGACCCCTTCCGTGAAAACGGACAAGTCTCTCCAGGATTCCAGGGCCTCCAGGCACTCTGGGTCTATCCTAACCTTCTCTGCCTGATTAGGCAAGTCGGGTTGTATTCGTTGGTTTAGCCATACTTGTATGGGCTGCATTTTCAGTTATGCGTGTGGCACACAGGGAATGGCTGCCGCCAAGAGGCCTAAGAGGCGTTGGCAGGTTTTCACAGGGACCCGTTGGTCCAGTTTAAATTTTTCCAGGCAACGGCGAATGGAGGAAACTCGTTCCTTCGAGAGCCATGCTTTGTACTTAACGGTGTCGATCTGTACTTCCAAAAATACGGTAACCCGTGATGGAGTCAAATCGCTTTTTTGTAGGTTTATGACAAACCCAAGAGACTCCAGGTGAAGAATCACCCTATAGGAGTGTGACTGAGCCTGCTTTCTACTTTCAGCTAGAATCAGCAGGTCATCCAGGTAATTCATGACCCTGAGTCCTTGATTCCTAAGAGGGGTCAGGGCTGCATCCAGACATTTGGTAAATGTGCGCGGAGCAGTCTTTAAACCAAAAGGTAAAGCTTTGAATTCATAAGCGTTACCTTCGAAGGCAAAGCGGAGGAACTTCCTGTGTTTCCTCCATACACCTATATGGAAATAGGCATCTTTTAAATCCATTGTACACGTGTAGTCTCCAGGTCTCACAGACTGGAGAACTTGCCACAGTGTAAGCATCTTGAACTTAAATGTTTTAATCCTCTTGTTGAGAGTCCTGAGATCCAGAATCGGTCTCAAGGAATTATCCTTTTTGCGCACCAGGAAGTATTTGCTGTAGTGGCCAGAGCGTAGCTTGCGTCCTGGGACCAGGCTAATCACTCCCTTTTGCAGCATTGTTAAGACTTCCTCCCTCAGCACATGTGCACGTTTAGGGTTAATTTTAGATTGTACAGGCCCGGTGGCATGGGCAGGCATTGAGGGGCATTGCCCCCCACAGAGTCAGCTGTGCCCCCCCTTGACTGCAAGTAGACTGGACGACGGGAAGTTTTTTTGTTTTTAATCTCTGAGTGTACATCATTCTATTTTTCCTATCTTTGTTTGTCAGTCATACTATTTAACCAATCAGTGAAGCCAAGGCAACATTCTAGCCAATTACAGTTCGAGGGGGGCGGGTCACTGACTGACGCAAACTACCGATAGCTCTTTTCAAACAGATACAGCCACGCTCATATTCTGACTTTTTTCCAACAAAACAAGAGGACAATGAATGACACTGACAGTGAAATAAATGAGAGCAGACAGGAAGCGGCACCATCCATTTCAGTTGGAAACGTAAGCACAGAAGTCAGCTGACTTTTTTTTAAAGCCAGAAATGAGGACGATTTTGAGCTAACGTTAGCTTGGAAGCGTTGCCTTCTACAAATGAGGTTCAACGTGAGCTAACAACAGCAGCTAACTTTACTGAAGAAACTTCTACAGTAGAAGATCTAACAAAACCAGGTAATGCTTCAAGTACCAAGAGTCTGAGCTGGTGAGGGTGCTGGACTTTGAGGACTTGGTTTGTGACTTTGCAAATAAAAAGACCAGAAAAGACCAGAAATAACTTCTAAAGGTAAGAATCACTGTGCTTTCTGTTAAATGAGTAGTCCAATATAAACTTATGGCTGTGCAGATAATAAATGTACAGTATTTTGTTCATTTGATATACTAGCTATGTTTCCATCCAATTTAAATTCGATTTTTGAGCGAATTTTAGAAAATTTCGCTAAAATGTAAATTAAAATTATGAGGATCAGAAGTGTTTCCATTAAACTGGCTTGAAGCGCATCTGCAATGCCACGCAAAGCGTCTCTACGTCAGACGTCAGCGTCATTACGTCACACGTCAGCGCCATACGTCAGACGTCAGCGTTACGCACTTCCACAGTAAACAGGAAGTAGCGTTTGAAAACAGACATCTCGGCAAAATGGAGAGAATATTTCAGGTATGTGTTGCTATCGGGCAAGTTGTATTTATTCTGTCATGCCAACTAGTTTTAGCGATGTTACATGTTGTCCGGAGCGGAAACAGCTGATCAGTCACGTGACGTGAATGTTCGCTGCGGCAGAACTGAGTCGGCTAATCTGTTTCCATCTGTCGTTTAGCCGACTCAGCTCTGAATCGACTCCCCAAAAACTACCTCAAGCGAGCGTATAAACTTTAGAGCGACTTAGAGGAAGTTAACTCGAATTATGCCGTTTCCATTTAGCTTTTCTGATGCGATGCTTCATAATGCGCACCTAGAAACCTTGATGGAAACACGGCTACAGTTTGCATAACTTTAATCTTGCATAACTGTGGTGTGATGCTGAGAGTTAGTGCTGCAACAGGTTTTGTGGAGTGTGAAGTTGCCCAGATCACTTGATGACTGTTCTAATGCAACCTACACTCAGCTGCAGTGGTGGAGAAAGTACTCAAACAACTTAAGTAAAAGTACAAATAAACAGACAAAAATGTACTCTAGTAAAAGTAGAAGTACCACATTAATGTTTTTACTTAAGTAAAAGTAAATAAGTACTTGCTTTTAAAAATACTTAAAGTATTAAAGTAAAAGTACTTGCTGAATGTATTATCTAACGCAATGGCCTACAATATCATTAAGTGTGTGTACTTTATGTATATTTTCTGTAATACATTAAAAGTGTTGTTCCAGTTTAATGAACAATGCTGCAGATAATACGTTTTTATTGTGTTTACTCTGTGACACAGTTCACACTCTTGTGATTCTGTGCATCAGAATTGCAGGGTGACATGCAGAGTTAAATGTCATTAATTAAAATAATAATAATAATAATAAACTTTATTTGTATAGCACCTTCCTACAATGCCTTGCATTGACCAAGGTGCTTAACAGGACAGAAAATAAAAACTGGTACAATAAATCAGTGAAAACAGAATAAAAGTAACAGCAATAAAAGGAGGCAATGGAAATAAAAAAAGCTACATACTAAAATACCAAAGTAATAAAAGTTACACACTGAAAATAAGAAAGAGGAATGATTTTACCTTTGAAAGTTTTTATTTAACACAAAGCAGAACCAATGTGTCATTTTAACTGCAGTAAACACATTTAAGTAAAAGTTGTCTGATGAAAAAAGGAGCATTAGACACAGCTAACAAAGGAACAGACTCTGATCATTTCAACTCCAGTTTGTCATCAACTCTAGTTAAAATACTGTCTAGTCATCCTTGTAAAGGGTCAATAGTTAACAATATTTTAACTTCCTGACACCATTTTCAAAACGTGGATCTGAGTGTTGAGTCATTTGGAGACATCTCTTGTCTCCTAACATCCCATGAACTGACACATTTTAATATTGCAGCAAGAATTTCTTGTTCAACTTCAGAAGAAGTTGGTTTTCAAAGTTTTTTTTGTCCAGTCTGTCTCTTTTGGGAGAGAGAATCTGTCCTGCTGTACTGAATAGTCTTTCAATAGTTTTTTCAATAAGGCCATGGGTGTTGTGTATCTTCTGGCTGACTCTCCACTGTGGAATCCATTGTGGGTGTGTTGGCGATGCTGTGGGTGGCCCCAGCTCAGTGACATACACGTATACTAGAACATACATTACTGGCCCAACTTCTAGAAGGTGGGTGTAATATTACCTGTCCACTTTGCAGTGATTCAGTGGCCCAACTCCCCTCTCACTTTTGGTTACTTTCTAACTAACGAATAAATCAAAAAATTGCAACATGAAAGTTACTTGTAACTCAGCGCATTATAGAAATGTAGTGGAGTAGAAAGTACAGATACTTAATGTAAAATGTAGTGGAGTAAAAGTAAAAAGTACCCACATTTAATTCTACTTAAGTAAAGTACAGATACATGAAAAATATACTTAAGTACAGTAACAAAGTACTTGTACTTAGTTACATCCCACCACTGCTCAGCTGTGTTATGTGATGAATTGTTATATCGTCAGCTCAGATAGCATGAATGTTCACTTCAGTCACAGTGTTCAGCCTGACACTACTAGTGCTTATATTTATCACTGTATGTTTATGCTTATGTTTGACTTTTAATTGAATGAACACAGCACTACAGGTTGGGTTGTCTTGTTCTTTTCTTTTCTTCTTTTTTTTGTTTAGATTTTGTGATTTTATTGAGATTGTTTCTTCACAGCACTGTATTAGGAGTGGTCACAGAGCCGCTGTTCAACTTGAAGCAAATAAAATGTTTGTTGAAAAAAATATGCCCCCTTGAAAAAATAGAATGCCCCCCCTTTGAATTGTTTCTGCAGCCGGGTCTGAGCACCCCTGTGAAGCGGGGCGGTCTCTTTGAGAACTGCAACTTGAGTCCATGACATATCGTTGTCATGACCCACTCATTTGGAAAACACGTCTTCCAGGCCTGCGCATGTGCGCTGAGCCTGGAGAGCATGTTGAATTGCTGCTTGTCGTGTTTTAGCGCCAGAGGGGTGACCTTTGACCTTTCTCGCACTCCTCTGAGCAGGCTGGTCAGTCCAACAGAAGATATTGCGAGATCTAGCTGTCCTTGGCAGAACTCGTGTATCTTGCTGTGGTTCATAGTTTGACCATATGGTTTGTTTATAAAAATGGGACTCGAGTCAAGAACCAGGGCAGTCTGAGCTTTGGCGCTTTCATTTTTGTACATGTCGGAAACAGTGTTTGTTTTGTTTACACATGCAAAGTTCGAGTCATGTTTGGTGCGTACACACATGCCAGTCGCTCCTCGTAGTCTTTTACAAGGAGAGACTGGACTCAAGGAGTCAGGTTCCCGTACCACATGGGCGGGCAAACCTGTAAAATTGTCAGATCGTCCTGTTACATCAGGTTCGAGTCTGTTTTCCACATTGGGTCCCTGAGGAGGTCCTTGGGCGGTACTGGAAGGCTTCGCTGCCACCAGCGGGTCTCTTCCATGGTGGGCCATGCGTGTCTTCCTTTGGGAGTGCAAAGCTTTTCCTTATCAACCCCTCGCGGAGGGCTTCCGCCTGTGTGCGTCTTTGTTCCAGCCTGGCCTGGACGCATTCCAACGCTCCCCCGAAGAGTCCTGTCGGCTCGATGGGGTACTGGAGGAAAGTGGACCTCTGGTTTTCTGGGAGGTCTGACAGAGTTAGCCAAAGATGGCGCTGGGTGACAACTATTTCCGCCATTGCCTTGCCTGAGGAAATGGCTATTGTCCCCATCATGTGGAGCAAGAGGTCCGAGGCACGGCAGGCCTCCTCCATGGCTTCCGTCGCGTCCTGCTCGTCTTTTGTTACCTTGTTACCTGCTTGGACTCGGGTGTCCTGTCCTGTCGGCGGGGCGCGGGGTGGGCCGGATCTTGGATGTCTGCTGCTCTCCACCCCAGAATGAATGGGCCTACCTCCTGGGTTTGGATGTGGGCTGCCCCATGTAGGGAGCAGGTACATGTCTTGGACCTAGGGGGTATAGAGTGTGCATCGGGATTATGAATGGAGCGTGTCGTTATTGTTTGTCTTTCTGTGACTGAGGGTGAGGATGAGGGTGGGTCTGAATGAGTGTGTCTGTGTATGAATGTTTAAGTGTCAGGCTGGGACTTGGACTGCCCCCTCTCTGATACTTCTGAGGCTACTAGTGTCGCGCTCCTGCCACGTGGCCCCCTGGTGGGTGTTCCTCTGCCTGCGGGCGTGCTTGGGGCCCTCACTATCTGGGGCTGGGCGTTTGTCGGCTCGGCCTGGTGGCTGCCTGGTGGGGCTCGGGTCCTCTGGTCCTGTCGGGTCTGGACCTGAGGGATGGGCGTCCCCGGTGCCCGAGCCTCGGTGACCGGCCCTGGGGCTACGTCGGTGCAGCGGGCTCCGGCGGGGGCCTGTGTATTTGTCGCTGTTGACCCCGGGGGGTCATTGTGTGTGGTCCCTGGTGGGGTTCGTCCGGTTCTTCCCCTTGGTCGGATCTGGGGAGTGGACGAGTGGCTCGTCCTGTTCGGGTGGTCCTGGGGACTCTGGGCTCGGGGTCCTTCCTGGGGTCTTGGGCTTTGATCGCCCCTTCGTCTGTCTCGGGCTTTGGGGGGACAGATCTCTGATGCTTCACAATCGCTACTAAATGTTCTATTGGAGGAACCTTATTCACTTATGCATGCTCACAACCACACACAAATGGATGCAGGGATGTATATGTAGATATATGTAGATGGGTATATAAATGAATATAAATATATATGTATGTATACTGTATATATATTTGTAGGTATGGGTATGTGTATTTATAGAAATCTACTGCAAGGTCATGAATATTATCAGTCTTTATGCTTGTATGTTTCGTTGCTGTGTTCTGTCATGTGCTTTGCAGGATTGTGGACGGAGGTTTGGTGTGTTTGCCTTGTGCTCTTTTTGTGGATAATTGTTGTTTTGTTGTCTCACTTTCTCTTTTCTTTCTTTCTCTCTATTAAAAAAATAAATAAATAAATAAATAAAATACATATTGGAGTGAGAGGATGGCTATAAGGTGTGAAGGGAGGCCATCTATGAATGAAAAAAAAAATATGTCCCCTTGAAAAAATAGAATGCCCCCCCTTTGAATTGTTTCTGCAGGCGGGTCTGAGCACCCCTGTGAAGCGGGGCGGTCTCTTTGAGAACTGCAACTTGAGTCCATGACGTATCGTTGTCATGACCCACTCATTTGGAAAACACATCTTCCAGGCCTACGCATGTACGCTGAGCCTGGAGAGCATGTTGAATTGCTGCTTGTCGTGTTTTAGCGCCAGAGGGGTGACCTTTGACCCTTCTTGCACTCCTCTGAGCAGGTTGGTCGGTCCAACAGAAGATATCGCGAGATCTGGCCGTCCTTGGCAGAACTCGTGTATCTTGCTGTGGTTCATAGTTTGGCCATATGGTTTGTTTATAAAAATGGGACTCGAGTCAAGAACCAGGGCAGTCTGAGCTTTGGCGCTTTTATTTTTGTACATGTCGGAAACAGTGTTTGTTTTGTTTACACATGCAAAGTTCGAGTCATGTTTGGTGCGTACACACATGCCAGTCGCTCCTCGTAGTCTTTTACAAGGAGAGACTGGACTCAAGGAGTCAGGTTCCCGTACCACGTGGGCGGGCAAACCTGTAAAATTGTCAGATCGTCCTGTTACATCAGGTTCGAGTCTGTTTTCCACATTGGGTCACTGAGAGAGGTCCTTGGGCGGTACTGGAAGGCTTCGCCGCCACCAGCGGGTCTTTTCCGTGGTGGGCCACGCGTGTCTTCCTTTGGAGGTGCAAAGCTTTTCCTTGGCAACCCCTCGCGGAGGGCTTCCGCCTGTGTGCGTCTTTGTTCCAGCCTGGCCTGGACGCGTTCCAATGCTCCCCCGAAGAGTCCCGTCGGCTCGATGGGGTACTGGAGGAAAGTGGACCTCTGGTTTTCTGGGAGGTCCGACAGAGTTAGCCAAAGATGGCGCTGGGTGACAACTATTTCCGCCATTGCCTTGCCTGAGGAAATGGCTATTGTCCCCATCATGCGGAGCAAGAGGTCCGAGGCACGGCAGGCCTCCTCCATGGCTTCCGTCGCGTCCTGCTCGTCTTTTGTTACCTGGATATATTGTTGGAGTTTTTCTGCCAGGTATGCTTTGCACCATGGTCGATGCATTCATTGCACGAGCTGCGAGGCACTGAGCCTTGTAGCACTTCTCGAGTTGTTTCTCCGAAGCACAGCAGGCCCTGCTGGGTAACGTAGGTTTCGTCCCCGTGACTGTGGGGGCCAAGTGAGCCGCCAGAGTCTCCTCTATCGGGGGTGCGTTGGCGAGGCCTGCTGTCTCCATTCCAGCTACGTCAAGGAGTCGGGATAATGGTAGCATGATGGAAGCTCCGGGTTCCGCCCAGGAGCGTTTGAGCTCCATGAGGAAGTCCTGGAAAATTGGTAATTTCTGCAACGTTGTCGATTGCTTTGCATAGAAGTAGCTTCCCGCTAGCCTCGTAGCCTTGGCGAGGCGTGGGGTCTGGCCACGTGACCTGCAAGGCATCTGCCACCTTGTGGCACAGGTCTAACAGGGCAGGTACCGACAGGTCTGGTTCCGGTAAGATTTGCGCCAGGTCCTGGAAGGAATCAGCAGTCTCCCCTTTGTGACCATATTCAGCGTCTTGGTCGGACACTTCAGGCGTCGAGTCCTCGGTGGCAACTGAGGAGTCCGACATGTTGTCCTCTCCGACTCGGCTGCTGCATTCCAGGTCCACGTTGTCGGGCTCCGGTTCAGGAGGGAGCACTTTAGTGCGACGTGCGACCTTCAGCGCCTACGTTCCTAGCCATGGATTTGGCCAACGCGTCAGCCCGTTGTTTCCTCACTACTGCCGACATTCGACGGCAGTGAGAGCAGGAGTCGGGGAATTCCAGCGCTTTCCTCGCGTGCAGAATCCCTAGGCAGACAGGACAGGCCTCGTGGGTGTCCGTCGCCGAGAGGGAGTAGCCGCATCCGCTGGGGCATGGGCGCGAGCGAGGACTCGTCGTCTTGGTTTTCCTCCTCCTTGTCCTCCGTTTTCCCTTCTCGGGAGCCATGTCCGGCGAGAAGCGTCGAAGTTGTTCCTAGTTTTCTTTTATTTGAAGCCGTCTTCTCCGTCGTCTTGCTTTCGCTGGTTAGCCTGCTAATGGCTAGCAGGAGGTTGTGACGCAGTTAGCGCCGTTGAGCGAAAAGCTGCGGAAAGAAGAAAACTTTGAAGGTGAGTAGAAAAAAGCTGGACCAGCTTACGCCAGCCCAGCAATACGCAGGAAAATTTCTCTGTACACTCAGTGTAGGGAGCAAGCTCACCTCAGTCGAGCGATGCGACAACAGAGAAGTCCCACGAAGTTCAGGTTTAAGCGAGGTGAAGGGCAAAAAGAGAAAGATGGAGGGGCGCAGGCCGCTTAAGTACCCAGAGGGCGGGGCCTCTGGCGCGGCGGTGACGCCCCTAGCCGTAAAGGCGTGAGTATATTCCTTCAGGTAATCGCGCGGGGGCGCAATTCCCATAGCAAGTATGTTGCACCGAGAGACCAACTGAAAGGGAACNTCATACAGATTTAATTGTATTTGTTTATTTTTTGACAGCATGCTAAAATAACTATACATAATCTCCATCTGATCCCAAACACTGCTGTCAGAGTTATAAAGAGAGTTATGGGATTTGATCATGTTTCTTCAATTTTAGCCTCCCTCCATTGGCTCCCTGTCAAATTCAGAATAAAAGTTTCATTCTTACCTTTAATGTAAAAGCTTTCAACAACTAAGCTTCATCCTTTGTTAACGGTCTTTTTGTTCCATATTTTTCTAAAAGAGCAATTCACTCTCAGACAGCAGGCTTATTTGTGGTTCCTTAAGATTCTAAAAGTAGAATGTCAGGCAGAGCTTGAAGTCATCAGACTCCTCTCTCATGGAACAAACTTCTATTTACTGTCCATGAGGCTGACACTGTCACCATATAAGACTTGTTTTAAGACCTTCCTTTTGACCATTCTTATGTAAAAAGTATTAACTTGGATTTTCAGATCTATTAGTTTAGATATGCTTCTATAAGCTTAGAGTGCTGGAGGACATGTTGTCCATGGTTCCTTAATCTGCTGTCTTTACTTTTTCACTCTTCATCTTTGTATTTGCAATTACTGTATTGCTGACATAAGATTTTTTTCACTGTTTTTCTTTCCATAAAAATATCATCTAGTCCAAAACTTTAGTTATTGTACCCTGATGCATGCTCAATAATCCAGGTAGAAAAATCTAAAAAAGCTAAGTCTGGTCCTCTGGACATACCTGAACCAATGACTTGGTGGTCTCCCCGAAAAGGATGCCAAGGCTCTCTTTTCTACCTCCTCCATGTACAGGTTGGCAACAATAGGAGAAACTGGAGACCCCATAGCACATCCATGTTTCTGCCTATAATATTGCTCCCCATATGTGAAGTAGGTTGACTGCAGGCACAGTTTCAAGAGTTGACACAGTTGCTCTGTGGAAAGCGTGGTTCTGCTGTTCAGAGTGGTGTCTGATTTTAACCTTAAACAGACCACCTCTATTTATAAGACTGAGCTGAACCCAGCACCTCAGACTGAGGAAGTCTTTCGGACGAAAGACGAAACGTTTCTACAATTTTTTTTTTTTTTTTTGAATGTCCAGAGGACCAGACTTAGCTTTTTTAGATTTAGTTATTGTCTTCTTCAAGATTCAAGGTTCAAGGTTAAAGGTTATTTATTGTCATTTGCATCACATGTGGTACATGAGTTGAAAATAAATTGTGTACTCATAGTTCAATTACACCGAAAAATAGAAACAAAATATAAAGTATAAAAAAGAAACAGTACACTGTATAAGGATCTAAGATATGCTAAACAATAATATTGTAAAATAATACGGTGTATTAAACAGCAGCCTGAACATGAGTCTGTTGTGAGCAGATCAGTATGAATTCAGCTTACATGCAATAAATCAGCAGCATGGATAATCAGCAGCACAGATAAAGTGACATGTCACCAATTAAAGTGGGATTACAGTGATTTTTCTGGTTAGGGATTCATGAGTCTAACATATCCAGGGTAGAAGCTGTTCCTCCGTCTAGTGGTTCTACACTTCATGCTCCGCAACCTCCTGCCTGAGGGGAGTGGGGCAAAAGGTGTGTGTGCTGGGTGAGTGGGGTCCTTCATGATACAGGTGGC
>JBBPBX010075646.1:0-17297 GCA_038048925.1 Garcialebias charrua | reverse complement strand
GCCGCCTGGACGTCTCTAGAGGGTCCCAGCGCCGCCTCCAGAGGGTCCCAGCGCCGCCTCCAGAGGGTCCCAGCGCCGCCTCCAGAGGGTCCCAGCGCCGCCTCCAGAGGGTCCCAGCGCCGCCTCCAGAGGGTCCCAGCGCCGCCTCCAGAGGGTCCCAGCGCCGCCTCGACGTCGGATGTCGCAACGCTCGAAGCCGTCTTGCTGCCGCCGCCGGCTATCTCGAGCCCTCCCGGTCGACCGCCCGACCGGCTCCTGCCTGATGGTCGGTCTGCCGTCCGCCCTATCGTTTCTTTTTGTTTTGTTTGCCCCTTGTTCTTGTGTCCCTTGTCTTCCTCGTGCCCGCCTTCCTTGCTGCTGCCTCCCTCCGTCCGCCCTAGTTTTTTGGGGGTGTTTTTTCTTGGACACCTGGGGGTGTCCTTGAGAGGGGGGTACTGTGAGGATGGAACCATGGCACCATCTAGTGGGCATTTGTTGTTCTTGTCTGTTCCCCTTGTGATTTATTAGTTTCCCTCCTGATTTTAGTCTCCATGTTTTTATTACTCTTAGTTGTAACCTCCAGTTTCTGTCATCCTAGTGTACTTCATGTTTCAGGTAGTTTCCCAGTTTTTGCTTTTAGTTAAACCTCTAGTTTTAGCTTCTAGTTTTAGTCTTTGTTCTGTGTTTAGGTTAACCTCCAGTTCTGTCTATTTAGTCTCTGTGTTTATTTATTATTTAGTTTAACCGTTCTGTCTCTTAGTTGTAAACCTCCAGTTTAGTCTCTGTTTATTTTCTATTAGCTTAACCTCCAGTCTTCCTAGTTTACTTCATGTTTCAGGTTTAGTCTTCCCAGTCCTGCTCTGTGTGTCTAGTTAATTGTCTCTAGTTAATTGTCCCCAGGTGTTTGTGATTTTGTCTTGTCTGTGAGTGTATATAAGCCCTGTTCTGTGTCTCAGTGAGTGCAGCCGCATCGTTTGGTATTCCCTTGTGTTCCCAACTCATGTAAGTGTTTTTGCTACACAGACTGCTTATGATTTTTGTTGTTCATTAAATACTCCTTCTTTGAAACTCCTGGCTCCCTGTGAGAGTTCTTGTCTGCACTTGGGTTCTGTCATGCCTACAAAACCTGACAGTGCCCTTGTTTATATTTTTAATAGTGTAATTCTGTAAAGACAAAATATATCTGGTGGTGTAGCTCTGATTTACCTTACTATCTTGCTAAATCACAGGTTTGAATATTGCAATACTTTCCTATAACAAAGTAGACCTGCAGAAAGAAAATACTAATAAAATATTTTACATATGGATAGTTGTATGTTCTATGTAGAGGCTTTTGATGGAGATGTTCAACATTTATCATCTAAAACTAATTACTCTGACCCAATAATTATAACCCAGCTCACCTATATCAAATCTTCTCTGTTCCCTTCAAACACTTATATTTGATAGTACAAACATGTTAGTTTGCTTTGCTCCTTGATACAGAAAAGACAGTCTTCTAGCCTTGACAATGTTTGGATAAGATGTTCTTGTTAGATCAGAACCACGACTTGTTTTTTTTTTTTTGTCTGTAAGACGTCAGAACTTGTCAACTCCACTTCCTCCTTGTTTAAATAGCTTGTCATGTCCAGTACAATTCGGAATTGTGCTGGACAATGTATTTGAGACCAAACTAAGTTTCAAAAGACATTAAAAAGCCTTCCCCTTTGCAAAGTTTGTTTGTCTGTTTTAACACTGTTCTCTTGTTTATCTTGTGTGATTTTTATTAAGGTAACAGGGGTTTAAAATCCCCATCAGTTTTCCTAAGCTTTGATAGTATATCTCACAATTTTGTAATTTATCATTGTTTATTTAACTCTGAAAGCTATGTGACTTTGTTAATATTCTGTCCTAAAATGCAGTTAGATGTGCCCCCCTTTTTTTTTTTTTTTGAGCACTTGCCCCTTTAGTGGTCTTTGCACGTCCCTGCTTGTACTGATGTTCATGTTCAAACAGTAAATATAATGTAACAATATACTGAGTGAGCAGATGGCGTTTTTTAATAGATTTTTGGGCTAGAAAACCTCCACTATATCTGGCAACACTGGTCATCCCAAGAAAATGAGAAGTGATTGGATGCAGGAGACGATATCTTCCATATCATCAGTTATAAAATTGGCCTATTTAAATCCATCCATCCATCCATCCATTTTCTTCCGCTTATCCGGGGTCGGGTCGCGGGGGTAGCAGCCTAAGTAGGGAGGCCCAGACTTCCCTCTCCCCAGCCACTTGGAGCAGCTCCTCTGGGGGAATCCCAAGGCGTTCCCAGGCCAGCCGAGAAACATAGTCCCTCCAGCGTGTCCTGGGTCTTCCTCTGGGTCTCCTCCCGGTGGGACATGCCCGGAACACCTCACCAGGGAGGCATCCAGGAGGCACCTAACCACCGAGCCACCTGGCTCCTCTCGATGTGGAGAAGCAGCGGCTCTACTCCGAGTCCCTCCCGGATGACTGAGCTTCTCACCCTATCTCTAAGGGAGAGTCCAGACACCCTGCGGAGAAAACTCATTTCAGCTGCTTGTATCCGAGATCTCGTTCTTTCGGTCACAACCCAAAGCTCATGACCATGGATGAGGGTGGGAACGTAGATCGATTGGTAAATTGAGAGCTTTGCCTTTCGACTCAGCTCTCTCTTCACCACGACAGACCGGTACAGAGCCCGCTTCACTGCGGATGCTGCACCTATCCGCTTATCGATCTCACGCTCCAGTTTTCCCTCATTCGTGAACAAGACCCCGAGATACTTAAACTCCTCCACTTGGGGCAGGACCTCCTCCCCGACCCGGAGAGGGCACTCTACCCTTTTCCGGCTCAAGACCATGGCCTCGGATTTGGAGGAACTGATCCTCATCCCGGCCGCATCACACTCGGCTGCAAACCGTTCCAGCGAAAGCTAGATCATGATCTGATGAAGCCAATACTGTCTTATGTCACTTATGTTGTACTTATGATGCAGGAGCAGGAGCAGGAGCAGGAGAGCAGCAGGAGCAGTTCTGGTTTCAGGAGAACATCTTGAAGAAGAGGACATTCAGATCCAAGATGGCTGCTGGTTGTAGATGTGGTTTTGTTGGGCTCCACATTCCAGCCAGCTTTACATCTAGTTTTAATGTGATTTTGGTTTATCTGTCATTATATCTCCTGGATATTTTTTCTACATTTGGCTCTGTTATGGTGGGTGTTCTTCAACACCTTTGGACATTGCAGCTGTTTCACCAGGAAGACCAAACGATCATCAGGAGACACAAAGGCCAAAAACAAAGAAAGGGCGTGGTGGGTGTTTGTTTGCTGTGTTTTTGGTTACTGCTCACCCCGTTCAGGCAAAGTCAGAGCCAAATGACCACAGCAAAAACTTCTCTACAAACGATCCACTGTGTTGATCCACTGTGGGAGGGTGCTATTTATAAGACTGAGCTGAACTCAGCTTCTCAGACTGAGGAAGTCTTTCGGACGAAAGACGAAACGTTTCTACAGTTTTTTTTTTGTTTTTTTTGCTTTGTTTTGTTTTGTTTTTTGAATGTCCAGAGGACCAGACTTAGCTTTTTTGGATTTTTCTACCTGGATTATTGAGCATGCATCAGGGTATTCTCTACAAACGGACAATGAACTTCATTTTTTTGGACATGGTTATTTAGTACTTTTCTCTAACCTTTGGCAAAATGGCAACAGAGTCGATCCACCAGTCCAGCTCAGCCATCACAAGGTAAATACCAAGGTTCACCTGCGGAACATCTTAATGGTTTTGCTTCTGTTGAGTGGGGACGTACACCTTAACCCAGGTCCAACCATCCAGCTTAATGGTGGAGCCACGACTCTCAGGAATCCCCCAATTGCAACTGACACCTGCGTCATTGGGAACACCCACGTCACGCAGAAGATCGAGACAAGTCTGGCGGGGACAATAAATCAGCTGCTTGATATCCCCCCGGTGGGGCTGGAAGGTTCCCCTGGCCTGATGGAGAAGTGGAACAATGGAACCTCATCCCGACGGAACATCTCAAGTCAACAGCAGCTGGTGGAGTACCAGCACACCGGTACGGTGCCTCAGCAGGAGAGAGGGAAGAATGGAAAGGCAACAACAAACTGCACTTCTCACACAGACAAACCCTGCAGGTACTTTCAAACTGTTAATCATGCCAAAATAATCTGGGACAAGAACACCAAACTTAAAGGAATTGTCGGAGGACATTTAAACATAAGGAGCATTTTTTCAAAGGTAGATCAGATTCAACACCTGCTGACAAACTCCAACCTGGACTTTCTGGCTCTCAGTGAAACCTGGTTGAATGATCATGTGCCCACTCACATTATTGATGTTCCTGGATATGTCTGCCTCAGACAAGACAGACTGACAGGTAAAGGTGGGGGTGTTCTCATTTACATAAGGGACACCTTCAAGTGCTCTAAAATTAATGTACACACTTATGGACTGGAATGTTTGGCTGTGAATATAGTTTTATCTCCTAAGATGAACTTTTCTGTGGTTGTTTTATACAACCCTCCATCTTTTAATGTGTCATTTTATCAAAATTTAGATGAATTTCTTAAACAGTTAAACTGGAAAAGTGAAATTATTATTTTAGGTGATTTTAACATTAATTGGCTTGAGAGAGAAAGTAAATTGAAATTAAAAATGACTGCATCCAAATACACATTACATCAAATGATCAAAACTCCCACAAGAATAACAAAAAAAAGTAGCACACTCATTGATTTAATCTTCACTAATAAACCAGAGCGTGTGACAAATGCATATAATCTTATCACGGGATTATCGGATCACAACTTGACTGTAATTATCAGAAAATTGTCAAAAAAACGTCTGTCGAGGTTTTGTTTTCAATCAGACACTAATGTCCAGCACACAGGGATCAGAAGGAGTGATACTGAACAATTTCACAATGAAATACAGGATATGGACTTGGATTTGACCTTACAAGCACATGACCCCAATACCTGTTGTAACATTCTTACAGAATCCCTTGTAAAGATCATTCATAAATTTACAAAGCCAATTAAAAGTAAGCAGAAAAAGCCTTCACTGCCATGGTTCAATTATGAGTTACATCAGCTGATGAAAAAGAGGGACTTGGCATTGAAAAAATCTCTGCGTACTAAACTGAACACAGACATTCTCATGTTTAAAGGTCTTAGAAATAAAGTGGTTAGTTGTTTAAGAAAAGCAAAAGCAGAATATTTTACTGAACTGATTTCCCACTCAGGAGGCCGGAGCTCCTCTCTTTGGTCACATATCAACAAACTTACAAAAAAAGATATAAATCAGAAAAAAAGGTTAACTCAACTGAACATTAAGGGACACATGATATCAGACCCTACAATAATGGCAAATGCTTTTAATGATTATTTTATTAACTCAGTGGAAGAATTGGCAATACATTTTAATTCCATAGATCCAACAGAGAATTCAGTTACGATTGACACAATTTTTCCTTTTACTCTCAACAAGATCAATATTTGTAAAACTCAGCATATAATTAATCAATTAAAAACATCTAAAGCTAAAGATGTCTTTGGAATAGATACAGAGTTTATAAAGAAACATACAGTTTTATCAAACCCTATAACTCACTTAATAAACTTATCTTTTACAAAAGGGCTATTTCCTGATACCTTCAAAACAGGACTAATAACTCCAATTTTGAAATCTGGTGACTCCGAGCAAGTTAGCAACTACAGACCAATTAGTATTTTACCAGCAATATCCAAAGTGATGGAAAAAGCAGTAGCAGAGCAGCTTATTAGTTATTTAGAAAAAAACCAGCTTCTTTGTCCAGTCCAGTTTGGATTTCGTTCTGGTTACTCAACAGAACTGGCTACCTCCTACCTTACAGACAATATTAAAAGATCTTTAGATGATGGTAAGGTAGTTGGAGCAGTGTTCCTGGACTTGAGAAAAGCCTTTGATACAGTGAATCATGACATGCTCTTACATAAACTCAGTAAATATAACTTCTCCAAGTTAGCAATCAGCTGGTTTAGATCATATCTAAAAAATAGAGAACAGTGCGTCAAAGTTAATGGGATGAAATCCAGCCCCCAAACATGTACTATGGGAGTTCCACAGGGTTCCATTTTAGGTCCATTGCTTTTCTGTTTATACATCAACGACTTACCGGACAGTTGCAAATACGCCAAATGTCAGATGTATGCAGATGATGCCATCATATATGTATCTGCAAAGACTCCACCACAGGCAGCAGAGTTACTGAACAGGGAGATGGAGGGAGTGTCTCAGTGGTTTAAGAATCACTGTTTGACTCTGAACTGCAACAAAACAGTCTCAATGTGTTTCACTATCCGGCGTAAAGTCTGTAACTTTTCAGTTGTGATTGATCAAAAGGAAATCCAAAAAGTGGAAGAGTTTAAATATCTGGGTGTCATTTTAGATTCCCACCTTAACTTTGAGGCTCACATTAGGAAAATGTTTAAAACCATTAAGACAAATATAAATTGTTTTCGTCTTATAAGATCTTGTTTATGTGGAAAATCTGCTCAGTTGTACCTTCATGCCATGATTATGTCTCATTTCTCATACTGTGTCACTGTCTGGAGCCACGCAACTCAATCGGCTTTAAAACCTATGAGGATGTTGTACTCACAAGCACTGAAAGTTCTAGACCAAAAACCATTGAAGTGGCACCACTGTAAAATACTTGATAAATATAACCTATTAAGCTGCAGTATGTAGCTTTTTTTATGAACATATTTCTTCACTCTGTCACTACCTCCTGACAGACTGATGTTAGCCAGGTAATCTCTGAAAAAAAAAAAAAAAATATTGTCCCCTTGCTTCTCCAGGTGGTAAATAAGCATTTCTAAAAAGAAAAGGTGACCCGCCATTTTCCAGCCAATAAAAACAGAGTTTGTAACCAGCCAATAAAAACAGAGCTTGAATTTGAATCAGCCAATAAAAACAGAGCTTGAATTTGAAATTTAACAGACCACAAGGGGGCAGAGCCACATATGGCTCTGAGGGGGAGGGATCAGAATGCTTTGCCTGTTGAAAATATTTCTAACTGCTGCAGTTCTACAGAAACTGCATACTGGACCTTTAAGCTTTGACAATTTTTTAAAATTTTCTTGTTTAAAATTAACTTTTAAATGTATTAATGGTCTTGTCCCTGAACTGGTGAGCAGAATGATTTTAAAAGTCAGCAGCTCAGGAGTTGCAACAAGAGGTGCAGTTGATGGAGACTGTAAACCTACAAAATACAAAACATCATTTGGTCAATGCTCCTTCTCATTTAAAGGTCCTCATATCTGGAACAGTTTACCATCAGCAATAAAAACATTGACTGATCTTAGAGGTTTTAATTCCCAGGTGAAAAAATGGTTGAAACAAAACCAAATCTGTGAACACTGAATCCTATAGGGACAGAGGAGCAGCTGTGTGTGTGTGAGGGAACTGTTTAAGCCATTTAAACTTCATTAAATTTTTATTTTTTTTAGATGTTTTTATATAGGGAACTGTTTAATCTTAATTAAATTTTAATTTTATTTTAGCTGTTTTTATATAAAAGTCCAACCAAGGACTGGGTTTGCAAATTAGCCTGTGGCTAGAAATCCTGTGTACAAGACAACGGTTGCTTCGTTTTTAACATGTAACATTGTTTATTGTGCTGTCCTTGTTCAAATAAACTTGAATGAATGAATGAACAAGCAAACAACATCTTTAACAAATTATTCTTTTTTTTTTTTTTTCTTAATTCACAATTGTTCTATGAGCCTCTCTGGAGGTTTCCTATAGGTCGGGAAGACCTTCTCAGTGTCTCTGTTGTTGGTGAAGGTGAAAGAGGTTCACTCTGGTGTTCATCTGATGTAACACTCTGTTGTTCAGATTCATCCTCTTCGACCTGATGGTTAACATCTTGAACCTTTAGATGCAAAGCCAATGGCTGCGTCGCTCACCTGGCAGCCTGTGCCAGAAGTCTCATTCAGGGTTAGAGCTCACCACAGCGCTGAATCTGCACTGATGAAAGTTACTAATGATATTCACATGGCCTCTGACATCACAGACAGGGCAGCTGTGGAGGAGTGCTGTGATATGTGGTTCATGGGAGTGCAAGAGCGTGGTCCGAGTAGAGGAAGCAGGGTACGTTGCCGTGGGCAGAGAATTAAATCCAAATCAGAAGAGCAGCAGGCAGAGAGATAAATCCAGGAAGCAAGCATGAGGTTGAATCCAAAACAAGGCTTGAGGTTCAGGCAAGAGACAAGGAACTATCATGGCTTCAGAATCAGGGACCATTGAAGGTTTAATAATTCGGCCCTGGTTGGTGTGGACATGGAGCCTATAAAGATAGGTCAACAGGTGCAAGGACTGAAGGCTGATTACTGTGGAGAAAACAAGGGAGGCATGGCATGGAGAGAAGGGAGCAGGATAGATGGTTGATGGGCAAAACACAGCAGGAAAACAGAAACAATGGCACAAGGGCAAAAACTAGAGCAGGAGAACAAAGAGTGTGAAGGCAGAATTATGGCAGGATGGGCAGAAACATGGCATGAGGAACAGTACTGACCGACCGACCGACCGACCGACCGACCGACCGACGGACGGACGGACGGATGGACGGACGGACGGACGGACGGTCGGACGGTCGGTCGGTCGGTCGGACGGTCGGTCGGTCGGTCGGTCGGTCGGTCCAGGAGCAATAATCAGGGTTTCAGTCTTGTTAGAATTTAACTGAATGCAGTTGTTAGCTAGCCACTCCTTCATGTGGTAGCCCCTTTCATAAATCAAACCCGCGCTATTCCCGCACAGACCAGTCCGGATTTAACCCTCTCCAGGTCATTCATAAGACAACAGTTGAAGGCGGGCATGTCCCGCTCAAAGAAACGTGTTCATATGATCAGCTGCAGCGCGGCTTCAAAGAGGCGTGGAGCTGAGCAGAACTGAACCGCAACGTATTTTTTGTGGGACAGATGTGTACAAGTTGTCGTGTCGTGTTATTTTAAATATTTCCTCAGTAATAAATAAATGGGACAGCTGGCTGCGCGCGCACACACACACACACACACACACACACACACACACACACACAAGTGTTCAAGACCCCAAATAGAACCAAATCAAACTCACACACACACTCAGCGAGCTTCGCCGCTGCTAGAGGGGGAAAAACAGCAAAACTAGCTTACAGTCGTGTCGTGTTATTTTAAATATTTCCTCAGCAATAAATAAATGGACGCGCGCACGCACACACACACACACACAAACGTGTTCACGAGACCCCAAATAGAACCTATTCAAACTCACACGCACACACACTCAGCGCGCTGCGCCGCTGCTAGAGGGGGAAAAACAGCGAAACTAGTTTATACAGTGGTTTCGTGTCATTTTTAATATAAATCTGCCTGTTGACTGCGGTCGCACACTGATGGCATCTGTATTCTGAGCGCGGATCGCGCGTCTTGCATTCAGAAGTGGGTCTGCGCGGCTCAGATCCGGGGCTGACACTATGAACCGTGGCGGGTCAGAGGGGGATCAAAGGCGAGTCAATTTAATCCGCCAAACCGCGTTTGCGTGTTTTCTGAATGCTCGTCGGAGGCTTGAACACGCATAAAAGCCGGACCGACCTGTCTTATGAAAGGGGCTCATTTACTAAAGGCCCCCCCCAGAGCTCTGCGTACTGCCGTACGCCGGTCCGTGCACGCGTACTGTGCGCCGCGCGTTTGCTCCCACAGCTCTGCGTGCGTTCTCCCCGCGAACTGTCAATCAATTCAGTAAGCATGTCAGCAAATGACCAATCAGCGAATGCTCTGCGCTGTGGCTGCAGCGAGAATGAACGTGAGAACAGGAGAGAAAAAAAGGAGCCGGCAGCTTCAGCGCAACGGTTTTCTGTGTTTATATCTTATTAAAAAGTTCTAAAAAATAAAAATAAAACACAGGGAGCGTTGGTCTTGCAGCCCACAGCCCTCCAGGAAATCTGCAGGAACCTCGCGCAGCCAGGTAGGACCCGAGTTTAAATTCACTCGTGACAAATTTCATTTCCTCATTTTCAGAGTGAGCAGAGGAAGCGATCACTTGACTTTTGGCAAAAAAACTTTAAAGCAAAGTCCAGATCAGGGATTAAAGCTGCTACATGTAACTTTTCTAACAATATATTTTTAACATATTTCTTCACTCTGTCATTAGATTGATGTTAGAGAGGTAATCTGCAGTGGAGGTGGTCTCCAGCTACAAATACCTGGGTGTACACATGAATGATAACCTCAGCTGGAGCAACAACACCACCAGCCTGATCAAGAAAGGTCATCAGAGACTCTACTTCCTCAGACGGCTGAGACGAGCTGGTCTGAGAAGCTCAGTCCTCACCTCGTTCTACAGGTGTGCAGTGGAGAGCGTCCTGTGCTCCAGCATCAACGTGTGGCATGGAGGCTGCACAGTTGCAGAGAGGAAAGCTCTACAGAGTGGTGAAGGCTGCACAGAAGTCTGTGGGAGTCAGTCTCCCCACCATCACAGACATTTACACCTCCAGATGCAGAAAAAGAGCCACCTGCATCATGAAAGACCTCACTCACCCAGCACACTCACTCTTTGCACCACTCCCCTCGGGACGGAGGTTGAGGAGCATCAAATGTAGAACCACTAGACTGAGGAACAGCTTCTACCCTGAGGCTGTCAGACTCATGAATAAATAAATAATAAGAATAAACACTGCAAAATGTCACATCATGCTGATGCTGATCTGTTTCTTGTTGCTGCGTTCATCTGTGACCATCTGCTCATGTTCGTGCTGCTGTTTATAATGATGTTTTTCTACTACATTAGGGCTTAGTGTATTACTAGCTGATGTCTCTCTTAGTTAATCCTAGATGTTATTATTGTTTTTCTCTTGCATTTGTTGTTGGATGTAACTGGGACCCTGTGTACATAATCTCGTTTTCAACACATGTACTACATGCGGTGCAAATGACAATAAATTCTCTCTGACTCTGACTCTGACTCTAATCTCTGAAAAAAAAACTAAAAAAAATATTGTCCCCTTGCTTCTCCAGGTGGTAAATAAGCATTTCTAAAAAGAAAAAGTGACCCGCTATTTTCCAACCAATAAAAACAAAGTTTGTAACCAGCCAATAAAAACAGAGCTTGAATTTGAATCAGCCAATAAAAACAGAGCTTGAATTTGAATTTCAACAGACCACAATGGGGCAGAGTCATATATGGCTCTGAGGGGGAGGGATCAGAATGCTTTGCCTGTTGAAATTTTTTCTAAGTGCTGCAGTTCTACAGAAACTGCAGACTTCACCTTTAAGAAGGGGAATTTAATACATTTGTGTCAAATACAAAACAATCCGGCACCGGGCAGACAACGCGCCTCGCGTACGCGGTCGTAAAATTTGAGCTTCGCTCGTACATGGTACGCTTGTACCTCTGCGTACGGACGGCGCACGGACGGCGCACGGACGGCGCACGGACGGCGTAGTGCGGTGTACGGCCGAACGCAGAGCTCTGAAAGGGGCTTAAGTCAGCTAACGTGTGTAATTCTGAATCATAGAAGGATCAGTACAGTTGAATGTCATCAGCATAGAAATGGTAAGACACATTACTAAAGCTAGTGATAATCTTTCCAAGGGGGCTGATGTATAGAAGGAACAGAAAAGCACCTAAGACTGAACCCTGAGGAACACCATACAAAAACAGAGTGGTCCAGTTGTTTAAACTGGAACCGTAGAAGTCGAGACAAAGGCTGACCCTGGTGATGATGCCGTCCTCGTCCGTCTGCACAAGGACGTTGCTGCACCAGAAGGTCCCGCAGCTGCGACCCCAGCAGACCCGACTGAGACCGAACCGCTTCACGGAGTACTGGCAGGACAAGGAGGCCACGCCCCCCTCCATCACTTTGAAACAGGAGGCGGGCGCCAGAGGTCCTCCTGCAGCAGAAACAGGAACACAAGCACAAAGATGAGAGGCGTGCCCAACAGAAACTTCCTCAGTGACAGGTTTTGACAGGTCAGGTCAACATCCAGGACTTCAACACACAGACACAGACTGGATCACAGGAAGTCTCCCTCCTCCTCCATCCTGGAAATGCCAGAGTCCACTAGAGGAGAACTTGGGGATCCAATCCAACTTTATTTATAAAGCGCTTTAATAAACCCATACAGGACCAAAGTGCTGTACAGACAAACTAAAAAGCACAAAAGGAATTAAATACAAGAAAAATGATTAAAAAGACAGAAACAACTATATAATAAAAATTTTAACAGTTAAATGAGAATCAAAAAAATAAGTAATGTGGCAAGATATCCTGCGGACATTGAACGCACCACACGGGTGCTGGGATGTGATTGGGTCTGGGGCTGGCTTCCTGTATAAAACGGGTCCAGCTCTCAGGGTTGACACGTCATCCGCCTTCCGGCGGCGGTTGCTGGCTGTGTCGCGCTAGCGGGTGCATGGTCGCGATGATCTACTGTTCTCGCGACCATAATTACAAGCTTCCTGTTTCCCTCTCCTGCTAGAGGTGGAACTCGGTGGTGAGTAAAGCGCCAGTTTTCTTCTTTTCCCTTACATGTTCAGCTTTTAATTCTAAATATTTATTGTTTAGTCCCCTGCTGTTTGTCCTTGGCGTCCATCTGCCTGCTGTTTGTCCTATGGTGTTTGTTTACCTGCTGTCCCGACTGGTTTTCTGCCTCCACCTGGGTCGTCCGTCTGCCGACTGGTCCTGGGTTGGTGCCCGCTGTCTGGACGGCGTGGGGCGGGCCGCGTCACGCGTCCTGCGGGCCGAGCTGGGTCATCTGACGTCCAGCTCAACTAAACGTACAGGTGTCGGTGTGAGTGACGTCTCTTCTGGTGACGGATCCTACCAGGGTGGACTCAGGACTGCTGCTGCTCGACTGATCGAGCATCTCTCAGGCGGTGACATTAACTCTGGTGTATGATCTTGTGTGTGAGGTTGTCCTGTTTTTAGAGTGTTGCACTGAATTGCACTTTTATTGTTGTTTGGAGCCATAATTGTCTTTTTAAAGTGTGTGTGCTTTTTAACTCCATTTTTAAATTAAACAAACAATTGTACAATTTATTGTCTGTGTGAACTTGTCTCATGCCTCATCTGCAACGGGTCTATGTGCCTTAAGGGTAACTTTTAGTAAAGCTTTTAACCAAATTCACTTTCTTTTATTAAAAATAGAATATTTATTTTTTAAACTAAAGTTACCTATTTTTATCCATACCCGTCCGGCTACAGTAACATAATAAAATCAGCATCTCACATGGTGTCAAAAGATGAGTTTTAAGATGAGATTTAAAAACAGGCAGCGAGGAGTCTGATGTGGAGAGGAACTGTTCCATAGTTTAGGAGCTGCTACAGTGAACGCTCACCTCTGAACTTGAGCTTTGTTTTAGGTACACTCAGGAGCAGCTGATCAGCTGACCTGAGAGCACAGGGTGGGGGTGTAAGTCTGTAGCAGCTCGGAGAGGTAGAGTGGGGCGAGACCAATAAGAGATTTAAAAGTAAAGCATCTTAAAACTGATCCTAAAATGAATGGGCAACCAGTGAAGTGAGGCTGAAATGGGGGAAATTTGCTCGTATTTACATGTGCCAGTTAAAAGACGTGCAGCAGCATTTGGACCATCTGAAGACAAGCAATGGAGAAGACACTAACCCCCACATAAAGAGCATTACGGTAATCCAGCCTGGTGGTCACAAAGGCATGAACTACTGGGTTTTATTTTAGCTAGCTGCCGTAACAGGAAAAAGCTTGATTTAACAACTGAACTTATTAAGATCCATATCCATTTTCACCCCAAGATTTGTTACAGTGGGCTTAACTGGGCCAAGAGTCCCAGATCTACAGGAAGGGGACCAATGGTACCACCAAAAAACATCACTTATGTCTAAAAAAGTTGTCTGGTCATCTGGGCATTCAAAAAACAAAACAAAGCCAAACAAAAAATAAAATAAAATAGAAACGTTTCGTCTTTCCTCCGAAAAACTCCTTCAGTCTGAGATGCTGTATTCAACTCAGTCTTATAAATAGCACCCTCTCACAGTGGATCAACCAGTTTGCTGATGACAGCCAAAACCAACTGTTCACATGATCAAGGAGGACCATCAGCCTAACGATGGATCGTTAGCACCCTGATGGTTGTTTGATATCCACAGAGGGCTGAGTGATACTAGCAATAACAGCATTGTAAGAGGGGGACAGTTTAAAGGATCAATTAAGATAACCAGATTGAAATTTTTTTGTATATATCCGTTTAACAACAGTATGTCTTTTTCTCCTTTTGAAATATATGTTCAACAGATCCAAGAAGGGGGATGCCCCTAGACACAGGTTCGCTGGACAGCAGGATCAAAACACACAAACCTGAAGTGGATGTGATCAAACGTTAATTAGAAATGTGGTGGTTCTATATTTTTTAAACACATTTGACTTGACTTGACTAGACTTGACTTACATAATTTAATTATTATTATTAATAATAATAGTAATAATCATCCTTTTATTTAAAAGTGCCTTTCAGGACACCCAAGGACACTTAACTGGGCTAATACAGGTTTTATGAACAAGGTATTTTGAACCACACGTTTTACTGTGCTTTGTGAATTCTTTATTTCTACAGCGCTGTATGCTATTGTACTTTTCTATTTTCTGCGCATGCGTTAAGTTACTTCCATAGGCTATACGAGAAGATAAAGTATATTGTAAGCATAAACCGTCTCTGATATTAATTAAAACTAACCCCAATTACAATGAATAATTACTTATCTTCACTGAAGAATGAAATCATTTATAAATTGTGTATTGTTTGTTGTGTTGTTTTTGTGGAGATAACTTTGCTTCTTAATAGGTGGATACATTGAATGCAAGGGTTTCAGGTGGTAAGAATGGAATTTTATTTTAAGGTTACAGAAACTGTTTTTATTATAACCATTACAGTAACTATTTTAAGTTAGCAGAAAATGATTTAGAATACATGTAATCATTATAGTAAGAATATATACTAGCAGTAGCAATTGTCCAATTATTAGGAAACAGATTTAACTCGCTAGGAGGTACCCACAGTCAGGCCTTCACCAGACCCACAAATGGGTCATGGTATCAATAAGGCCATACAGTGTGAGAGCGTGGCCAGACAGCAATGGTTGTGTGTAGAATGACTGTTGTTGTGAAGAAGAGAAAAAGAGTAAAACCAGAGAAGAAGACCAAATGGTGGAAGCTAAAGAAGGAAGAATGTTGTGAGAAATTCAGAGAGGAGCTGTTAAAGGCTCTGGGTGGTAAGAAAGAGCTTCCAAGTGACTGGGCTACTACAGCAACAGTAATTAGAGAGACAGGTAGGAAGGTACTTGGTGTGTCATCTGGACAGAGAATGGATGATAAGGAAACCTGGTGGTGGAATAGTGAAGTGCAGGACGCCATTCAAAGAAAGAGATTAGCCAAGAAGAAATATGACAGTGAGAGGACTGAAGAGAGGAGACAGGAATATAAGGAGATGGGACATAGAGCAAAGAGGGAAGTAGCTAAGGCAAAGCAGAGGGCGTACAATGAGTTATATGGGAGACTGGACACTAAAGAGGGCGAGAAGGACTTGTACCGATTGGCAAGACAGAGGGATCAGGCTGGAAAGGATGTGCAGCAGGTTAGGCTTATTAAAGATGGGAATGGGAATGTTCTAACAAGTGAGGAGAGTGTGATGGGAAGATGGAAGGATTACTTTGAGGAGCTAATGAATGAAGAGAATGAAAGAGAAAGAAGAGTGGAGGTAATAGAAACTGTGGACCAGGAAGTGGGAAAGATTAGTGAGGGTGAAGTCCGGAAAGCTCTGAAAAGAATGAAGAAGGGGAAGGCAGTAGGACCTGATGACATACCAGTGGAGGTTTGGAAATGTCTTGGAGAGATGGCAGTGAGGTTTTTGACTCAAATATTTAATGGAATATTTGAGGGTGAGAAAATGCCTGAAGAATGGAGAAGAAGTGTGCTGGTTCCCATTTTTAAGAACAAGGGTGATGTACAGAGTTGTAGCAACTACAGGGGAATTAAGTTGATGAGCCACACAATGAAGATCTGGGAGAGAGTTGTGGAAGCAAGACTTAGACAAGAGGTGACTATCTGTGAGCAGCAGTATGGTTTCATGCCAAGAAAGAGCACCACAGATGCATCTTTGATTTGAGGATGTTGATAGAGAAGTACAGAGAGGGTCAGAAAGAACTCCATTGTGTGTTTGTGGATTTAGAAAAAGCATATGACAGGGTGCCAAGAGAGGAGGTGTGGTATTGCATGAGGAAATCTGGAGTGGCAGAAAAGTATGTTAGACTGGTACAGGACATGTATGAGGACAGCAGGACATGTATGAGGACAGCAGGACATGTATGAGGACAGCAGGACATGTATGAAGACAGCAGGACATGTATGAGGACAGCAGGACATGTATGAAGACAGCAGGACAGTGGTGAGATGTGCTGTAGGAGTGACAGATAGCTTCAAGGTGGAGGTGGGAGTGCATCAAGGATCGGCTCTGAGCCCCTTCTTGTTTGCTCTGGTGATGGACCGACTAACAGATGAGGTCAGGCAGGAATCCCCATGGACTATGATGTTTGCAGATGACATTGTGATCTGTGGTGAGAACAGGGAACAAGTGGAAGAGAACTTGGAGAGGTGGAGGTATGCTCTTGAAAGAAGAGGAATGAAAGTCAGTCGTAGTAAGACAGAGTACATGTGTGTGAATGAGAGGGAGGCCAGTGGAACAGTGAGGCTACAAGGAGCAGAGGTCACAAAGGTGCAGGACTTCAAGTACTTGGGGTCCACTGTCCAGGAAAATGGGGAATGTGGTAAAGAGGTGAAGAAGAGAGTCCAGGCAGGATGGAGTGATGGAGAAAAGTTTCAGGAGTGATTTGTGACAAAAAGGTGTCAGCAAAGGTCAAAGGAAAAGTTTACAAGACAGTGGTGAGACCAGCTATGTTGTATGGTCTGGAGACAGAGACATGGACAAAAAGACAGGAGACAGAACTGGAAGTAGCAGAAATGAAGATGCTGAGGTTCTCCTTAGGAGTGACAAGGATGGATAAGATCAGGAATGAGATCATCAGAGGTACAGCACATGTTGAACAACTGGGAGATAAAGTTAGAGAGGACACACTGAGATGGTTTGGACATGTCCAGAGGAGGGACAGTGGGTATATTGGTAGAAGGATGTTAGAAATGCAGCTGCCAGGAAAAAGACACAGAGGAAGGCCAAAGAGGAGATATATGGATGCAGTTAGAGAGGACATGGAGGTAGTTGGAGTGAGGACAGAGGATGCAGAGGACAGAGTGAGGTGGAG